>JANHFX010009833.1:42530-52824 GCA_027560015.1 Chloroceryle amazona | reverse complement strand
GCTGAGGAGACCAAGGAGCGCTGGAGCAGGTCGGCCCCTGGCCCCGTGTGCCTGCCCCTGTTGTGTACGGTAGCGCCTGCGAGGAGGTGGGGTGTGTAAGCCCCCATGTGTTACAGAATTTCCAAGGCCCTATCCAAAAGTCACTTTGAAATCACTGTTTCTCCCGGTTTAAAGAAAAAAAATCCTGAAGCAGGGAGGCTGTGGATTCTGGCAGGGCCCGCATGTTCCTGGCCTGCAGCGTTGCATGTGCATGCAGGAGTATCTTCCTCTGAAATCTTAGAAGAAAACCATCCAGGTTTGTGTTTAAATATACTGCAAAGTTTGTTAAGTGTCATACTTAAGCAAATGACGCTGTTAAATAACATCCATCAGTCATATGTTGTTGCAAGCCTTAGTTTCTGTACTGGGTATTTTTAATAACTTGGAAGATAGGTACACCCTTTTAGAAACAGTATCTCAAAACTAGAGGTTATGAAGAAGGACTTGGGAGTCCTGGTGGACAACGGGTTTACTGAGCCAGAAGTGAGCCCTTTTGCCCAGGAAGGCCAATGCAGTGAGGCCAGGAGGTCAAGGGAAATTCTCCTTCCTTTCTACTCTGACCTGTTGAGGCCTGGAGTACTGTGCTCAGTTCTGGGCTCTCTGGTTCAAGAGAAATAAGGAGCTACCAGGGAGAGTCCAGTGGAGGGCTGCAAAGATGATGAGACTGGAGCATCTCTCTTACAAGGAAAGGTTGAGAGACCTGAGTCTGTTTAGCCTGGAGAAGAGAAGACTGAGAGGGGATCTTACTGATGCTTATCAATATCTAAAAGGCAGGTGTCAAGAGGATGGGACCAGGCTCTGTTCAGGGGTGCCCAGTGACAGGACAAGGGGCAATGGGTACAAACTAGAACACAGGGAGTTACACCTAAACATAAGGAAAATTGTTACTGTGAGGGTGATGGAGCACTGGAACAGGCTGCCCAGGGAACTAGTGGAGTCCCCTTCTCTGGAGACTCAAACCCCCCCTGGATGCATTCCTGTGCAGCCTGTTCTGGGTGAACCTGCTTTAGAAGGGGGGTTGGACTAAATATCTCCAGACATCCCTTCCAACCCCTACCATTCTGTGATTCTGAGAAGAGAATTAACCATACGTTTGACTGGGAAATATAAACATTCCTTTTAATTTCAGTTTTATCACATTAATGAACTATTTTCTGGCTGCTGGATTCCTAACCTTGAGGTTTCAGGCACTTAATCCATGAAATTTCTTTTAAATTTTAAGAACTTAATTTTTTATTTTTTTAGAATTTAAGTTCACTTGTTTTCTTTCTTGAAAGCTTTAGGATCCTATTTTAAGTGATTTTTTTTTCTGTATCTTAACTAGAAACTTTACAAAGCTTTTCCAAGAGTACAAGTACTTCAAAAAAAAATAGCATGGGTGTGTCATCAGGGTCAGTAATTCAGGAATATTTGTGAGACTGGTTTCTGAGTGATTGACAATGCCTGATGAACCCTCTATCCCTTGATCCTTCATGGATTTTGGTGAGCATTGTTTGGAATCAGGAGCCTTCCTGGGATTAGATATTTCTGATAGCATGGCCTAAATATAAATGTTTGAAACTCATTGCCTGACAGTAAAATAAAATGCAATGAAGCTAAGACAAATTAGAGATTCCATTCCTTGCTCAGAGACCAAAAAATAGTAAGTGAAATTGAAAAAAGGGCATTTTTTTTAAAGGAGAGTATTACTTAATGAAAGATATTTAATTTTCTTTAGCTTTGTTAAGTAGTATCCTCAATATTAGAAGATATGTGTGTTTGGGAGGGAAGAGGGTGTTCCTTTCAAGCTGATACCCACTTTAAGGCCCATAAGGATATTATTTTTTTTGGCCACAGATAGGGTCATTTTTCCTCTGTGTTTCCAATGATGAGAATTATGAGTTTTGTTTGAAATAGGTTTAAAAAAAAAAATTAAATGGTTCTCCTATTGCTCCTTTAGAAACACTAATGCTTCTTTAAAAAAAAAAAGCTGTCTGTTGTGAGATAACTTCCAGTGAAAGTGTTTTTAAAAACCGTAATGTTACTATCTATAATTTCTGTCTTTGTTCATTTCACTTGTTGACTAGTGCATGCTCTTGATTTTATTTTATTTTTTTTTATAAATCAAATGGCACTTCAGTCCCCAGTGCACAGAAGTGAAGTAGATTAGAACCGCAGTATAAAGATGTTGGTTTACGGACCAAACCACAAATAGCCCATGTATGTATTATGTATAAGATCTGCTTTGTAAAGTCTCCTACTGGAACAAGATTTTGTAGATTTCAAAATTACTTTTAAAAAAAGTAAATGACTTTCTAGCTTGGAGGTTCACTGAAACCAAGGAGGCAACAGCCCTTGAAGATACATACTGCTACTTTTCTTTGCAAAGAAGCATTTTGCTCGGTAAAATGCAAATTATAGGTGAGAAGTTCCTTATGCAAAGTATAAGCCACTTTCTGCCTAAATTAGTTAAAACAGAACTATTCCAGTGAACCACTCAAAAATCCAATGAGATGCTTCTAGCAGAAAGAGTTAATTACTTTTTCCCCAGCAATCAAACTGCCATTACAGTTTTACTACATCAACCAAACATCAGACCATATGTAATTAACAGGGGGATGTCTATATTGTAAGATGTTGTAGATGGTGCAAGTTTGCATAAATTCAGTAAGCAACTGGACAAAATATGTAAGGAAAAAAAGCATGTAAAACTGAAATTTACCTTTGGCTCAGCGTGTCTCAGCTGCAAATGGCTGGATTCTGGAGGAACCTTCTCGGGAAGTAACTATGTGCTTTCTTTGTTCTTGTATTGTTTCCTTGGTATCTGCTCGTGGTGTCTGCTCTTGATTTTCGCTTTGGGGTTCAGTTCCAGTCCATCTACTATATAAACTAAGTTTCCTTTCAAGAAAGACAGAGGACTAATGAGAAGGAAACTATATGGAAAACAAATGATTTGGAATCACAAATGAAGGGGAAAAAAGGGAAAGGACATGCAAGCTATAGGGGGAAAATAAAGAAAGGGGACAGAGTGAAACATGTGGGAGAGGACTTCCAGTAATAAATGTAATTCCTTGCAGGTAGTCTTGGCCACAGATGGTACAGGACGGTAGGTAGTGGGCCCTTAGTCTGTTTTTTGTTTTATGTTGGTTGACAGTTTAATTGTGTTATTAGTAGGTGTCTCCCATTACCACCCCATTTCTTCATAGACACAATCTCTGGTCCCTGTTGCTTTCTGTAACAAAAAAAATGCAAATGCTGCTAACAGGCCTATATATTTCCAGTATATTGATTGGAGATGTTAGCATTGGGAACTACAGTAAGACTAGAATCTCATTTGCTCATTTGATTGGAGCACTTCTTAAAATTTTCTAATGCTTGTAGTAGTCCCATATTGTTCAGTTTGGTGAACATGTTTTACAAATATTTTTTAGTCTTTTGATACATTTTGTGTGATTTTTTTGTTGTGAAGTTCAGTTCTTACTGGATATGTTTGTATTGTAAGACAAACTTGAGCATACTTTGACTTGGTAGCAACTGTAAGAGGCCAAATAAACACCTCTACAGAATACAGTTGTTACCTCATAAACAAGGAGAACACTCAATTTATGATCTAATTTATATCCATCGGTTTTAATGTACTTTCTAAAAGTGATTGTATTGTGAAACAAACCATGATATCTTCAGTATGTGTTAAACAAACAAATAAAAGAAGGAACAGTTGGTCTATACATCACTGTTAAACATTAACTGTTTTGCCAATTTGCACTATGCTAAGTCACTGTAAGTTTCCGTTTCTTTCCTAAAAATATTGATAGGATTGCTTGATACCACAACATAGTGAAGATCGTTGACAACAATAGAATGATTATACATAGCACAATACCAATTTTCAAAGGCAAGCGGCATCATTTTCCTTCTCTGCCTTCAGATTTGCACCTCATAATCACAGAAGTCATTGAGGCAAATTAATCTAGTTTTCTATACTATTAGTATATCCAGTATCTTTCTTTAAAATGCTTGTTTGCTCGTTGAAGTAATTAAAAAACAAAAGTCTGCATTCGTGCAGTGTTTTGAAAACACTGCTTTATATGCATGGGGTCTGATCTATGGTCAATCCATTTTAATGGATTTGGACTGCTTTTATGGTTCTAAGCTGCACATTTATGGATTTTCTGTAACAAGCTGTGGAAGATTTTTGAAAATTATGAGTTATTTAAAATCAGTTTCTGTAAGTGAGATGGTAACATGCCCTAAGTGTTCTAACCCTTTCACTTGATTCCACTATCATTCCACATGATGAAATTTCTGGAGTTCAGATTTGCCTTTTTAAGCTTTCAGGAGTCAGATATAGAAACCTACATGAAAATACCTTTCTGAGTTCAAAATGAATTATTTGAAGTTAATTTGCTCTCTTTGTCTACACGTGTTAAAATATCATTAACTACTGCCTACTGCTTTTTCCCCAAGGGTTTCAGCTTCATTCACTGTACAGAGAAACCACTGTAATTGTGTGATGAATTGGATTGTTTTCTGTAGGACCTCTGCCCCACTTTTTGCAGAACTTGGGCTTATTAAAATCTAGTGCAAACAGTACTTCAGCTGGGGCATCTCATTTTGCTGAGTAGAATAAAAATTCTCATGTTTTCTAAGCAAGATTACTATGTAATAGTTCTCAAATTAACTACTGAAGAAAATTCACACTGAAAGTTTGTATTCTGCCTTTATAGGTTTTGCTGTTATCCAGTCTGTTATGCTAGCTCATAGAAGTGGTACCATTAAGGGCAAGCAAAGTATGTGTAGCATAATAGATACACTGTTTGATCTCTCGTAGTCAGGGATTCGGTGTACAAATAGTAAGAATCCAAAATACTAATGGGTAAACACTGTAATATTTTAGATATTTTTGCATGGAAGTTTATAATAGCATTACAGTTCCTTGAGTCTTCCATTTCTTCTTGTGCCCATTCACTTATTCTAGCACATGTAAAACATACTTGACGTTTATAATAATGGAATGATTAGCCATGTTACTGACATCAAGGTTTAAGGGACTTGGGTGACACAAGGAATTTATATTCCACTTTAATCCATTTATCAGCCTCCTCTGGGAGCTGATTTTAAATCTGACTCAAGCCATACCAATTTGGAGGAAAAAGGCCCTGCCTAATCCAACAGCTTGGAAAACAGATAAATGTATGAAATTGTTGGTTAGTCTTCCCCCACCTCCATCTTTTTTTGGTAAGGAAAATATTAGTGGTTTATATAATGATATTCTCTCAGAATCTTGTAGCTTCTTGTTCAGTTCTGGTGTTTTTCATTTCAAGAATCAGGAGAGAAGATGATACACTTGGATTATTTGAGCTACTAAATAAGTGATCTGTAAAAGTATGTCATTCCATAGAGTAGTAGCCATTAATGACTTCTTTACACATCAAATTAATTTTCATTTCAATTACTAAAAAAAATAAATTTATAGATTAATAGTACTGGTTTGGGCTTTTGTTTGTTGTTTGTTTTTTACACCTTGGAAGAAAGATTTTGGGTGTATTAGCATTATGCAAATGTGTACAGAACCACTAAAACCAGTTCCTTCAAAGATATCTGAAGGGGCAATGTAGGTTGCCTAGACTTAGACAGTCCTGAACTAGATCACCTATTCTCCTGCAATAAGCCTAGTTTGCCCTTTCTGTCCTATAAACTAAATGAAATTGCCGTGTGTTAGTGATGACATGTATAGGGCCAGGTTCTAAAGTATTCTAGTGTGAATCCAGAATCATTTGAGTCAAGGCGATGTAAACAAGTTCAGAGCTGGGCACACTGTACAACTCATACTGATGTAGTAAGTTACCTTTATGATGTAAGGAATGGTAAGAGAAGAATTATTACCACTCCTTGATATTTGACCTTGGCATTCAGGCACATATCAGGAGAAATTCAACTTGAGAACCATGTATGTTACATGTTTAATTAGAATAATTTGCTGCCTACTGAGGTGCCACTCTTACAGTTTAAAGATGAAATATACACTCCTGTAAGTGAAATATTTATGAGTGGAACCCAAAGTGTTTAAACCTTGTTGACCTTTACATAGTTATGACATATATATCATCTCTTGGTTATCCTTATCGTTGCTTTGATCTGGAAAAAGTAAAACATGAGGTTAAGTAGTCCCTAAGGGTAAGTTAAAATGTAGACTACTGCCACGTTACGTGGCTTTAGCGTACTTAGTGTCTTTCATGGCAAGTTGATGAGACTGCTCAAAGCAATAAAATAGCTTGCTTGATGATGCCATTTAAGAAATAAATTAGTTTTAAAAATGAGTTTACTGTTTCCATATTTCGTGTTCTAATATTGTGAACAATATATTTGATAGTGTTTCTGTTAGATCTCTAAAGCCTAAGTCTTGTTTTTCAGTTTAAGTGGTCACATTCAAAATGAGTCTAAAATATAATCTAATTTGCTAATACATTTCTGTGTTCTTTCTGATTTGAGGCCAGAAGGAAAGCCACTCTGGTCATTTAGGCTGATTTCCTGCATAACATATATTGTAGTTATTTCATTAATTGCTGCTTATACTTCAGCACCTGTGATTGAATTAGAGGACTTTTTAAAAAAAAACAAAAGGGTAACCAATCTATCTTTAAATCTTGATTTAAACTCATCCAGAAACACAGACTCTTACTAAATGTGGTTAATTACTTTTGCTGTCAATTGTAAGTGGCCTGATTTGAACTTGTTTATTTTTATCACTTAGTTTTGCTATAGCTTGATTTCCTGATTTTGGTAGCTTGTATGCTAGATAGATCAATTTACAGTCAGGGTTGCTGGTCAGGTCATCTCTTAAACTGTTTTTTGAGAAGTAAAACAGATGGAGTTCATTAAGGATTTAAATGCTAAATTTGTTGCTTGTGTTCATCAAAGGCCTTCTTTAAGCATCTTCTCTTGTAGCCATTGCTAAATCTTCTATGTACAGGGCTTCTGTGTGTTTCCAGAGACCAGAGTGAGGAATGTTAACTATAGTAGAAGATAGCATATTCATGACAGATTTATTCTATGAGGTTTTAGGAGCAAATACATAAATAGTGTAGCATGATATTGTCATTTACATGTTACAAAGCTCTCCGGATTTCTAGTGAAAATAAAAGTGTACCAACAGAAACCTGTAATATCATAAAATATCAATAAAATTTTGTGTGAGTTACATGTATAGTTATTGTTTGCCATTTATAGTACTTTAAATATTTGGTTAAAAACATTGAGGGAGCTGGGATTGTTCAACCTGGAGAAGAGAAGTCTCAGGAGAGACCTAATAGTGACCTTCCAGTACCTGAAGGGAGCTTAGAAAAACAATGGAATGGGCCTGTTTGCAAAGGCCTGGAGTGAAAGGATGAGGGGCAATGAATGGTGTTAACTTAGAAAAGAGTGGATTTAGATTGGATGTTAGGAAGAAGTTCTTTACCATGAGAGTGGTGGAGCACCGGAGCAGCTTGCCCAGGGAGGTGGTTGAGGTCCCATCCCTGGAGACATTTAAGGTGAGGCTTGACAAGGCTCTGAGCAACCTGCTCTGGTTGAAGATGTGCCTGCTCTCAGCAGGGGGGTTGGACTATGATTCTATGACCTTGAGGTACCCCGTGTCTTGTCTCTTCTTGATTCTGCTTGCCTAGGTGTTTCCACTTGCTGACCAGTACAAGAAGTGACTAAAGGGAGTTGATCCATGGACATCAATCTTTCCAAACATATTGTGGTGAATTTTACTATGAATATTTACTTGCACTTAAGTGTCTTTCATGCAACTGTTGCATTAATTACCGTGCTAAGAAAGCTGCCTTGCTATAGAATTTTGAATTTAATCTAACTGGAAACAAATTTGCTTATTTAAAATTCCTTAAATTTTTCTAGAGATTAAAATCTCTAGATCTGATCATTCCTATGCCAACTCTGAATCACTAAATGTAATTTAAAATAATTGAATTTCTCATTAAGTTCAACAAGCGGAATCACAAAGTCCTGCATCTTGGGAGGAATAACCTCAGATACCAGTGCACACTGAAGTCCAGCAATCTTGAAAGCAGCTTTGCTGAGAAGGATGTTGGGATTCTGGTGGAGAACAAGGTGACTGTGACCCTGCAGTGCACCCATGTGACAAAAATGACCAATAGTACTTGGGCTGCATTAGGAGTGTTGTCAGCAGGTTGAGGGAGGTGATTTTTCCTCTCTGCTTGGCACTGGTGAGGTTGCATCTGGAGTACCGTTGTAGTTTAGACTCCCCAGTGCCAAAAAGATATGGATTTACTGAAGCATGTCCACAGGAGGCTGTGAAGATGATTAAGGGAGTGGGGTCTCTTTACATGAGAAAGCAGAGAGACCTGGGACTCTTCAGCCTAGAGAAAAGGTGGCTCAGGAGGGATCTTGCCAATGTGTGTAAACACACGATGTGAGGGAATGAACAAGAGGGAGCCCAACTGGTCTCAGTCTGTCCCACTGACAAGACACGGGGCAATGGGCACAAATTAAAACACATGAAATTCCATCTGAACATAGAAGATGCATTTTTGCTATGAGTGTGATTAGACACTGGAACAGATTGGCCAGAGAGGTTGTGGAATCTCCTTCTGTGGAGATATTAAAAAGCTGCCCAGACAGAATCCTGGATAGGTAGCTTGAGGTGAAATGCTTGAGCAGGGAGAAGTTGGACTAGGTGCTGTCATGACGTTCTGAACAATTCTGTGTCTGTGAAATTTGAATAATGTAAGGGAGTTTGTTTTAGTAAAAATAGTTGAGTGCATTTTGTTTAAACCCACTTAGTGTTAGCAAGTCCTTACAGCTAATAGGACAGTATTTTAGATACAGCACTTTATATCCGTTTCAGACCCTCTTTACTTTTCACTGATACAGTCTCGGATGGATGTGTTATTTAGTAATTAATCTCAGGAAGGTTACTTGGTTGTATACAGCAATGTTCAACTGTAAGAGAACTTTCAGAATAACTTGAATTTTTAAATTATGTTATTTTACCACATTTTACAGCTCAAGACTCATTACTTTCTAGTCCTGCAGCTTATGATTAATCAGTGACACTAATGCAGCAACAAGTTAGTGAGCCCCTAATTATCTAGACATCCTTCATAAACATATGAAGGCAAAATAAGATGTTTCTTTTTTTTTTCTGTGCTGAGGGAACTGGCAATCAATTGCTTAAGGAGGAAAACATATAGTTAATGGCAGTTTGACCGTGGGTACTTGCCGGAGAAGTTCTGCTTGCATTCTGACTGGTATGTTGTATGATTGGAAGAGTAACCAGAGAGTATGTCTCAGGTGTAGGGTAATCTTAGCTGATCTTAATATTTTCTCTGCATTGGGAACTTTTACAGAAATGCAGAGGTGGCATAGAAATCTGTCCTGCATCTTGTAAGCACTTTGCACCAGTTTAGGTGTTGCAAAATAACCATGGAAGGACAAATTTCTTTCTGCCTTTAATTATTGTATATACACTGGTGTGCTTAAGGCAATGATTTGCACATTGCCTGCAGAAAGGAAATAAATAACAATAGGGGAAAATTAAGCCTTCCAGTGTTTGATGTATGTCCTCATAAAGTCTTTTCCAACCTTTAAAAAACCTGAGTTTTCATCTGGATTGTGAGTAGTGCTGTACGTGGTCATTATATAATTGCAGCTGATGACTCCCAGAACTGGTCTTTTTGTCCTTTTTTCCCTCTTACTAGAGATGTCAGAGAAAGATGTATATACTGTTGGAGGATAGAATGCTTACCTTTCTTGTCAAGTATTGCATGCTATCTATACATGACAACCCTTATCTTTAGGCTGGTTTTAAGCATTATATTTTTATTCCAGTGTTTATGTTTGGTATACCACCCAGGCCTAATTTCTAAAGATCACAACTGATTAATTCCTTATCAATCTTTGATTTACCACATCTAAGTAAAATTTAGAATTTGTATCAATAGGAATTTTTGAAGAGTCAATTGTTTTGAGAAAAAAAATAAATAAAATTTTAGAAAAACTTCTATGTAATAGCTGAATTGAACTTTATACTGGGAAGCTTATAGTCCAGGTCTGCTTCATGGCACAGAATTAGTAGTCATATGTTTGATAGTAGAAAGGATATAACTGATGGTGTAATTTTTCAACACAACTGATTGCTGTAGGTGAGATTGGTGAATTCCAGGACTCAAAAAAAAAAAAAAAAAAAAAAAATATAAATATACATACTTAAAGGGTAAATCTATACAGAGTGATAAAAATGGATGTGGGCTGC
>JANHFX010009833.1:19455-42430 GCA_027560015.1 Chloroceryle amazona | reverse complement strand
GAGATTGGTGAATTCCAGGACTCAAAAAAAAAAAAAAAAAAAAAAAAAATATATATATACATACTTAAAGTGTAAATCTATACAGAGTGATACAAATGGATGTGAGCTGCTCTTTCTGCTGTTTGATCTGGTCAGTGTGAGTCCAGCTCATGTCCAGAAACCAGATTGCTGTGCTAGTGCAGTCGTATGTCAATCAGCGTTGCCTTCTGTTTTACAGGGTTTATCCAGCAAGGTTGGATGTGTGGCTTCTTCAGACTACCTCAAAATGTGGATGTGTGATTTCTGTACCCATCTGCAGAGACATAAATGTGAGTTAGACAATGGAGTGAATAAGAATGCAGTTTATATAGCTTTGGTCAAAAATAATTGGAGAACAATATCTCAAAATTTTTGGTGAAAATTGATTTTGTAATCTGCAGCTGAAGTTGTACATAGGTTAAGAATTTGATTATGCGGTCCTCAGAAGAATGAAGTTTCCATTGAAGAAAATGGCAAGTGTTTGTGACAAAGGTTAAAATTCCTGGAATTACTATTTTTAAAATTCACAATTCATTTTTAAATGCTAGAGCTGCAGCATTTTGCTTAGCTATGTCAGACTTCTCATTTGGGGAGCTGGAGAACTGGTCCTTAGTGCTAGCAACAATCGAGGGTGATAATTAATTGGAATATTTACTCTATTAGTTTACAGGTGTGGATGATGTGTCTTTTACAAGTCACAAGGCTTCTCTATGAATACCTATGAAGAGTTAACTCTTCCCTGAATCCTAACATTAATGCCTATGCTAAAGTTTAGGTTAGTTTAAGGTTCTGTGAAAAAAAAAGTTGTGCAAAATTGAGTTATTTTTCTCCACACTTCCCATATATAGTGGTGAAACTGTACAGGTTAGGCTAATGTCATTTTTATTTTAAAACAGAAAAAAAAAAATAGGAGGGAAAAAATGCTAGCACACTGGGAAAAATTCCCACATTTTTAATAAAAAAATACAACCCCCAAATTTTTTCATGTTTTTGGTTGCCCGTTTAATTCCATTTCAGTCATTGTTCTTAACAGTGGAGAAAAGAACATTGGCTAAGGAATTTTTAAGTAGTAATTATAATCTTCCTGTTTATTGAAGTGAAGAATGGAATGGTGAAAAGCAGACTGCTTCAAACCAATCCCTACTAATTTAAAATATTTATAGAATCACTAAGCAAAGCATGATTCATATAGACCTTGGGAGAATATAATTCTGTAGCTTATGTGCATTTATTTGCAAGTGGAAGTGTTCTTAGGCAGTATCCTCATGGTTAGCACTGCCACTTATTTGTCACCGTTACCACATATAGTAATCTTTACTGGTAAACTTAGCCCCAAATCAATAATTGCACAGACTAGGAAAGTAGAACAGCATATAGTCCTTCAAATGAGAGTTACGTTAGTTGACAAGTTTGTAAAAACAGTGTTACACATGTCTTCTGTATAATACTGCAGAAGTCTCTTGTAAATCCTTTAGCAATTTTTTCTAATTCTTTACGAGTTGTAAAATCATAGCTGAAAGGCAGGCAGAAGAGGAATGCACAAATAAGACATCTGTTATTGTTATATCAATGATGATATATAACCAGCTCTGAAGTAATAACATTTTAACAAGGACTAGAGTCTTATCCAAAATGAGATCTTGTCCACATCCACATCTCATTTACTGCATTCATAAGAATAAAGTGAAGTTTATAATTGGGAAATCTTATCAATTAGTGCTTGCAGAACATCACAGGTATGCTACAGTCTGGTTTCAATTAATGGGTTTGCAGCCAAGCCAATAGGGGTGTCTGTGTACCAGCTTCGAAGTCATGTATTTGTGTGATGCTTTTTAAACAGTATTCACCATTACTAATTCCAGTAATGCTATACTTTATAACTTCAGCACTGCGAATTGTATATACTAGTAGTGTATTTTCTAGTCCATTACGGACAAGCAGCATATTATACAGATTTACAAGTCACTAGCATGGAGGGTCATTCCAGTACAATTTTGGGGTGTGGATGTCTTTTAGAGAGTGTGTTATTGTATTAATTCTAAAGCAAATTCTTATTAAGTACATTTTAGTGTCACATAAGATCCAAAGAGTTAAACTTTCAACCTGCTTGAAATTGATACAAAGCTGCAAAACTGTTAAATAGTGAGAAACCTTGGGAATGGCAAGGAACTTTTACCTGTTGTTACACTATTTGGCCATGCATCAGTAGCAACAAAAATAAGCCATGGAAGAAATACCTGTGTACTTCTTTCTTTCCTTAAAGCCTCTTGGTTTAATCAACAGTAGAATGGGTAATTGTGCATTTTAGTATATTTCCATACTGATTCATCTAGTAACAGCTAGTTAGCTCTTCATTTTTGTGTCTTCACTGTGGAATTAATACGAACTGAAAAAATGAGACCTGTGCCATTGTTCTGTATGATTAAGTGTGGAGGCTCT
This sequence comes from Chloroceryle amazona, assembly GCA_027560015.1. Taxonomy (NCBI): domain Eukaryota; kingdom Metazoa; phylum Chordata; class Aves; order Coraciiformes; family Cerylidae; genus Chloroceryle; species Chloroceryle amazona. The sequence continues at coordinate 39,973 of JANHFX010009833.1, read as the reverse complement.
GACTTTATTCTAACAGCCCATGGGAACTGGTCCAAAAAAATGCCTATGTGATTTGATCCAAAAAGCCAATGATCCAAAAGCTACCTGGTAGGGCTTTTAAACTTGATACTTAAGCTTTCGGGTTATCTAACTTTCAGTGTATATTGTGTTACTGATACAGCAGTATGTTTGTTATTACGTTGAAAACATCTCTGCAACTATAAATCTTTTAGGACTTTTACCAAATTAGATTCTTACTGGAGTTAGAAAAAAAATATTCATTTGTTCTTGAAGATTCTGGTCTGTTTTAATTTGCGGGAAGAGAGATGTATTGCTCTTTACCCTATTTGCAGGCAACTCAGAAGCATATTGTGTATTTTTCTGGCAACTCAGAAGTGTATTATGTGTGTTTTTCTGTCCTTTACAGTGGATCATGCGTTAGTACATATTAACGCTGAGGCAACATTTACCACAGTATGCACTTGTTTTCCTGTGACTTTATTCTAGATCAGAGAGATCTGTTTTATCTTCTAAAGCCAAGAAGATGTACATTTTTTTTATTATGCTTTTGAAAGATACCATATTATCACTATGCTATGCTTTAGAAAACAGAATATACCTACCTTTGTCTTTTAGAATAGTTGCAAATGCTGCTTTGCTTCTGGAAATGCTGTTAAACAGGTCCTACTGGAAGAGCACCCAGGGGTCTAGTATATATTTGGATATATTAGGTCATTCAGATTTCAGAAATATTAGAGAGAGAAACCCTACTAGGACTTATGTTACTATGGGAAATTAACTTCCCAGGTACAGAGTGGAGAACACACAGTTAATGTCAGAATTGAGTTACGCAGTTGTGATGGTTAACATTTTTTCACTGTATTGCCACTAAATTTATAGGCTATGATGTTGTTTTGAAACTTAATTTGTAATGTAATGAAGGCATTTATAAATTAAAATTAAAAACTGTCTAAGGAGACCATAGATGTTATTGAAAAGCAAATTATCAGATGCAGGAATAATGTTCTTCAACGAATATTTCAGGGGTCTATCTTCTTTGATATTTTCATTAATGACAGCAGCACAAAAAAATTGTGCTAAAACCAAAGTTGTAGGTGTTAGAGCAGATGAGAGGATTTAATGCAAAAAATACCTTACTGCTGGGTGACCTTGAAGCGTATGGTAATACAAAATGGGATGAAAGTCTGTAGTATGAGGTGAAAATAACAATAATTTCTGCTATAAATTGCACTTTTTGGACTGTAAACCTCTAAAGAGCTGGAGTTAACTTGTGGATCTGATGTATTTATAGTAAAGGCAGGGAAGTATTAATTCCACTGTACAAGAGCTTGGTATATCTGAACATCAAGTGAAATACTGCAGTGCATTTCTGGTTATCTGTTTTTAATAAAGATGAGTTCAACTCTGATGGGTGCAGCAGAACAGAGTAAGGTACAACCTCAAGGAAATTTAAGAGCTTAGCTTGTTTAAGCTAGTAAAACAAAAACTGGGAGGTGTTACAATGGTTACCTATGAAAACATGAATGGGGGATAAACCACAAGACCAGGAAAAGACCTATATAAAGTTATCAAAAGAACAATTTATCATAAACTGGGCCACTATTAAATGTGAACTGAAAAATTATGTTTCTCTCTGTAAAATGAACAAGATACTGGAGCTGTGTTATGAATAGATGCAACAGAGACAAAGAACCCAGTTTTCCCCACAAAGCTTCATAAATTTATGTAAGGATTTATATGATGTGTATACCTAAATTTGAGCCTAGACTCTTTCAACTCTGGCTTAGTGGGACACACTTTGGTTTCTTAAATGTTACCTGTGTGTTCTTTTATTTCAGTCTTTTTATTTCAGTAGATAAATGCCACTCAACAGTCCTTTGTAATTACTGTGAACAATTACATACAATCTAAATGTTTTCCCAGATGAAGCATAGAGAGCTGCTCAAAGCTGTTATGTGCTTTTCCTGCATCATGACTCTTCACTGGCCCTGAATGAAATGTAATTCAATTTGTTTGATGAACTAACTGATCTTAGCCCTTTCTTATTTTATTGCAAGTGCTTAGGTCTACTGATGGATCAAAATTTACTTCTTTCATAGTATTTGGCTTGCTTTGTGTAAGAAACTCTTCATGAAAAACAGTAGAAATACACCTTGGGTCTTTTTCCTGTACTTGTCTCTATCCAGAGGTCTCTGTTCTGCATAAATCTCGAACTTCTCTTTCAAAAGTAAATTCTTTTTTTTTTCACGTTCAGTGAATATATGTTTGGCAAAACCAATCTTTCTTTTTTTTTTAAAGAAAAAAAGTTAAACATTGTTAATTTTTCAGATTCAGAGCTACAGGAGCACTATTTAAAAGCTTACTAGTTATGCTTAAATTTTTTTTTAAATATTGAAAATATTTAAGTTTCTCGCTTTTTAAGTTTCAGAATTCCAAAAGTGGAATGACGCTGAAGTGCTATTATGCCATAATTTTCCTTTTAATTGTCTCATATTTTTAGTTTGGTTGTCAACAGACTTGACTTTAAAGAAATGCAAGAAGAGGTCTATAGATAGAAATATTTCTATCTTTTATTAGACCAATTGGAATATCTGGAAATGTTAGTCACAGGCATACAAGCTTCTCTTCCACGTGCAAAATAGAAGCAGCAGCAAAAGAAAAGCTGAGAACAGTTGCCCAGAGAGTGCAGACATACACAATTCAGTGAGGCACGGGGGGGAACAGGAGGGAAAGGCAATACTTCCCTCTGTGCAAAATAATGTTTGTTGCATGGGAAACACTGGTTAGCCTGCATAGGGAGGAAGGGAAGGGAGATTAAAATGTGTATAAAACTACTCCTTTGCATCCATGAGGTTTGGAGTTCAGTAAAGTTACGAATTTTGCTTACCAAAATTTCAAAGATGTATGTTTTACCTGAGCATAGGGGCATAGTGTGAGAGCAGCTGGAGACGAAGGGGTGAGAGATCAAAAACCACAGTGACTAGTGAGAGGTGTTCACAAATGGGTAGTTTTTTTTTTTTTTCCTTTACAGAGTGTGTCAGTTCACTCCAATATGTAGCTTTTGCTTAGTTTTACATACATTATGTTGTGATGGCAGATTACTGGAATAAACTGTACTATATTCCTGAAAGCACAACTTATTGCAAAATAGTGGTGGTTCTGTTGAAAGATTATTTACTACAGTAATAATAGAGATATATTGTAAGAGTTTATGTTTCTTGCTATATTATGCTTTTCATCCCTTTGGTGTCTTTGGACTGTACCTAGGGTGTTTCTGATGGTTTGTTTCTGAGTCTAGAGACTGTTAGAAGGCCAAGGTGGTTCTTGGAAGACCCAGTGGCATCTTCTTTGGGAATTTCTTATAACTGGTTAATGATTTTCTCTTTAAGTACCTAATACAGTGTTATCTGACAGCTGTAGTTCCCTCTGTGATGATCGGGTGCCTCTTTCAAATGGTCAATGGTATCCTGGGGTGCATAAAGAAAAGTGTGTCCAGCATGTCAAGGGAGGCTCTCCTCCCCCTCCACTCTGCACTAGTGAGACTATCTAGTGAGTATTGTGTTCAGTTCTGGTCTCCTCAGTTCAAGAGGGCCAGGGAAATACTAGAGAGAGTCCAACAGAGAGCTACGAAGATGGTGAAGGGACTGGAACATCTCTCTTATGAGGAAAGGCTGAGAGCCCTGGGTTGTTTAGTCTGGAAAAGAGAAGCCTGAGAGGGGATCTTAATGTTTACAAATATCTGAAGGGTGGGTGTCAAGTAGAAGGGGCCAGTCTCTTTTCAGTGGTGCCCTGTGATAGGGCAAGAGGTAATGGTAGCAAGCAGAAACACAAGAAGTTCCACCTCAACATGAGGAAAAACTTCACTGTGAGAGTGACAGAGCCCTGGAGCAGGCTGCCCAGGGAGGTTGTGGAGTCTCCTTCTCTGGAGACTTTCAAGACCCGCCTGGATCTGTTCCTGTGTGGCCTGCCCTAGGTGTTACTGTGCTGGCAGGGGGGTTGGGCTCGATGATCTCCAGAGGTCTATTCCAACCTCTACCATTTTATGAAATTTGATCATCTTTTTATAGAGCTGTACCTTTGACTTAAAATCTTCTTTGGTTAGTTGATGGTTCTTGATGGTATCAGACTCTTTTTAAGAGTGAATGGGATGGTATCTGAGGATGCCCAGTCTGTGTGTGTGTTTCAGATGGTTGAAGGTTTATGGAGTTAAGTTTGTTGTTCTGTGCATTTTAGTTTGTAGATTACTGTCTTTGATGTTGACCTTTATACCTAGGAAAGGATCTTAGTATAGGAGTATTTCAGAGGCAGTTTGACAAAAGAGTCATGATTATTCAATTTATGATTGCAATTAGTGAGGAAGTCCAGTGTTCTGGTCATGGTGATTAGGATGTTATTTTTCTGTCTTATGACATATGGACCTGGTGGTACATATCTAATTGTGAGTAGTTGTTCTTTTATTTATCTTTGAGACTTGCTGCTTCTGTTTAAGACATAAAGAATGGTTTATGTGCCCCAAAGTTTATCCAGCATGTTCTACAATGCCAGCTGCCCTAGTCCTGATTCTGCCCTTAGACCATTTTGGTTACAACAAAGTGCTATGGGAGAAATAAAACCTTTTTTCCTTTCAAGCCTCCTTTTTCTTAAGTTTATCTGCACTCAAACTGACCTTTGCTAGCTCTGTTTCTAATTCTCCTCATATACTCATTTTTTTGTAGACGATATATGTTGTAAGTAACCAAGGTCAAATTTCTGAGCCCTTGTATGTTAACCCAATGATTTCTAGCCCCCTTTAATCCTTTCCTACACCAGCAGCTGTAGTAATAAGGGTCAAGGGGCTGCTAGGGATTGAGGTCATTAGCTTTTGGGTTGTATTTATTCATTTTGTTGGTGTTTTTCACTGATCGGTCTTAATGGATATTATCCATTCAGTTGTATAGTATTAGAACAGCATTTGACCTTTCCAGCAACATGAATGTTTGATTTTTAAGTTTATTATACATTGACTATAAATGGAATGCTGCTTTTTAGATATGGAAAGAAATTGCCTTTCATTTCATCATGCTGTGAACTGTCTGTATATTAGCTTGCGTACCTCAACATTAATGTCTATGAAGTCAGATCCCGCTGAAGGAATGGAAAAACTCCATTGATTTCAGTGAAATTTTTAGGGGTCCCATTGATATTAATGATAATGCAATAGGAAGGGACTAAGATCTCTACTGTTTGCAACAAGTAAAGGGTTAGGTTTTAGTTTACTGCTTAAACTAGCACCTTCATAATTATTTCATGATATATTTATGTTGTAGTCATCTTTGTTTGATAGAACCATCAGAGTACACAGGCTGAATCTCTGGGTCTTATACTATTTTGTAAATGTAGCAAAACAGTGAATATGTGCAATTACATAACGTACAAGAAAAATAGTCTTCATGTCCGTCAGTTTGAGTCTTTATATGCTCTGGTATAAATGCAAAGCTAAAATGGCTAGATTCTTTTCTGCTCAGATTTCTATCCGTACTACCCAAGGAAAGGTAAAGACAATAGACATTAGAAGATAACCCCGAAGCTGACAAATTTGTGCTTTTGTGAACTTAAGCAGAAAGAGCAGACCATGTGGTAGACCCCTCACTGACTCTGTCATGTTTCTAGCAGTCTTTCTTCTCTTGTAGTTAAAATAGTTTGGTTTATGCTGTAATGTTTGAAGTGTCCTCAGCTGTTACTGGTGAGAAGCAATTTCTGCACAGTGAAGAGGAAAGAATTTATTGTATTTGGTGTTGCTTCTAGGAATATGGATGCTTGCTCACTAGGTATTGTACTGAGATCAGCTAACTCATTTCATTAAAAAGTCCTTTAGGTGGTAGTTATATTTGGTTACCACTGAGTTGATGTGGATCTGAACCAGAAACACAGAAGTGAAAGGCTTTCTATCCTACTAACAATTTCCTGAGCCTTCCATTCTCCTATATTAAGAGGGGGTTTTATAGAGTGGAAAAATGCCTCATCATAAAGCTGTAAGGTTAAAACTGCAGCCCCTCTCCCTTCCCTAACACTCCTTAAACTATGGATCTTGTTTGCTATGGGAAGTGAACTGCAGGAGGAAGCCAGATGGCAGCTGTATTGAGCTGATGCTTTGTTGTGCAGGATGGGTGCCCCTCCTCCTTCTCCAAAGCAAATGTTGATTCTCGAATGAGGGGTTTATGTATCTGAATGAGGGATTCATACGATATTTTTTTTTATGTCTGTTTTTTAATAGTTTCCAAGAGAAATTGATCCCGAGTTCATAATAAGAAACAATTTGAGATGTATATGTGGCAATATTGTATAATTTTAAGGTGAACTTTCCAAAATGGTACATGTAGCCATGGTTATTTTATTACTCTCAGTTTAACTGCCTGAAGTGCTGGAGCAGCACGGCATACTTCTTGTAAAACATATACCAAAGAGAAAAATTGTTTTATATTTTAAGGTAAAATGTGATTATTTTTTCATTAATGGACTAAGACCCCAGAAAAATTAAAAAATAGTTTTAAATTAACTAATTGCTAGACAGTGAATGTTTATGAAATTATAAGAGGAAGATACATTATGATACATGTCAGGATGGACCTGATATACTTCACAGAATCTGCACCAAATCTTTGAGTGTTTCATGGCACTGAAAAACATTTATTAAAATTCTACAGTACTTGGAAGTTAATCCTCAGGACTGATTTTTATTTTTGTATTTGCATTTCTTCATTAAAAAATTGTGTGTTAAGTTTATATAGATTTTAGCTGTTGGCTGTGTTTGATTACCATTATATTTGTGATGCAAGAATACTTAAGATTTTTACATTTCCAAGTGTGCCAAATTGGATCTTCAACGATGATATATGTATGTAGTGTAAGGTCTGTAGGATGATTAACTAGAACTTTGTTTCTTTCACCAATTACTAAGTTAATTTTCTAGTAAGGCCATGAACAATGAACAGTTGTAATGAGAGGAGCTCACATAAGCACTTTTTTTCTAAATATCCAGTGCTGAATTCTCCCTGGCACAGTTGTCAACAGCGTGTTCCAGGCTGTCTTTTGCCATAAACTGCATTCTAAGCACAATGGAAAAAGCATAGAAATGTAAGAATTAGAAAATTGTGTTATTAACAAGCTGCATTTTTAACCACTATGGGGGATTTATTTAGACTGCCTAGTGTGCAGAATGTGTTTTTTAATGTAAATAGCTACTAAGAAAAAATTCACATCCTCAGATAAATGTCAGAAATGAGCCTTAACAAAATATTTTTAAGAATATATACCAAATGAAATAATGTGGTTTTCCCTGCTCTTTTCTTCTTCTTTCTTCCTGTCTTTCTCTCCTTCTGATGTCACTTTATATCTTTTATAATGCATATATAAGATGAGAGAAAATGAGGGAGTAACTCTGCAGTACAGGTGGAAACAGTTAAAAGAAGTGGGTTGGAATGTTAAAACTGATATTCCTCCGTTTCAACATACCACATTAAAAAGTAGTTTGGGGTGACTGGCATCTTCGTGACTAGTAATATAAGTAAATATCAGCAGTATTCAGGATCATTCAGAATTGATGCCCATATGGTTTATATATAAATAAATAAATAAATATGCATTCAATGTCTTTGTGCATATTACAGATATATAGTAGGCAGACATATATGTTGAAATCTATGTTTCACATCAAACCTCTACAGTATGCTTCATGAGGGAGACAAGACCCATGTGTTTTGCAGAAGCTTTTAAAGCTGTTTCATTTATTTTATTAGCCTTTAATGAATGTAATTAGAACCCAAGTAATTAAATGCAATTGTGCTCAGTATGTTCCTGTTGTAAATTGCCCTAAACAATGTGCATGGTGTGAACAAATTTGTGGGATTAATAGAGGATAGATAATGTTTTTGGATAGTATTTCACACTAAACGGCCGCAGAGAGAAACAAAGAAGCTGGCGCAGTGTCATTAATCTTAGTCAACTGGCAGTTCTGGTGCAATTTGCATGACTTAGGCAGTGACACAAGATGGGGCTAGCTTGGGATGGGTGTTAGATCACTAGTATACATATGTATTTATTTCTTTTTAGCACTCTGATTTATAAGTAGAAAGAAGTTTGTTTGAAGAACCTGATTCATTCTGTTTTCATCTTTGTTTTTATCTTAGATTAATAGAATTACTGGCAGTATATTGTACGTGTGCCTTTGTTTTTATAGTTAGCATATTGGTTTATGGATATTAAAAAACATCTGTGCATCCTTATCTTCACAGAAGAAAGGCAGATGTGATGTGATTGGATAGTGTGTTTCTAGTAGAATAGATTTGCTTTCTTCACTGTCTGATGTGTCTTGTTTCCTAGCTTAAAAAAAATTCAGGACGTAGTAAGATACTTCCATATTATTTTCTGAAAAAGCTTATAGTAGTTGTAGTTAGAATATGCATTTTCATGCCACATCCCTTTGTCCATCATTTTTTTCCTAAAAGATATTTAATGCATGTAATGTGATTGAGCAGAAATATAACTCAAGAACTGTAAAATACTTTGTATATTTGAGTAGAGTAATACATTTTCACAAAACAGAGAATGGCCACTGGCTGCTGTAGGTAATTTTCACAAGAATTTTTAAGTGGCCTTGTTTGGGTTAGTTTCAATGTACTTATACTTACAGTTGGCTCAAAATGTCTGTCAAAGTGACCTGTCTTGCTGAAAGTTTGAACAGAAATATTCCATTAGCATGCATTATTAAATTAATTTGAGTCTTTATAGATGAGTTTTTCTGTCCCAGGACCGAACATTGCTTTTGAAACAGTTCCCATAGAAAGCTAAGCTTTCTATATAGGTCGCAGTCCCATTTATGAGCAAAGGGATCACTGTCCAAAATTGATCTCCACTTATTTCTTCATACCAAAACCTTCCTATAAACATATTTAGTAGTATATTATCCACTGACTGTTTTGACTAAAGCTGTTCTAAAACCATATAGGCTGGACTTCTTAATGTAATATTTCTGGAAGTCATTATTCTGTTAAATATGTGCTTACATATACCTGATTATGTTGTTATTCTGTTACCGTGATGTTAACTTAGCTGTGTAGTAAAATGGAATGATGAGTAAACTGGGGATCTTCAGAAACCCTTGCAAAATTGCAGTCCTGACAGATAAACAGGAAGGGGTTCCTGCTGCAGCAGTATCAGTGGATCTTTTAATTCTAATTTTTCAACACAGGAGATTGCAGTTAAGTTTATTTACTTAAATAAAAAAAAAAAAGAAGGAATTTAAAATACAAATTGCATGGGCAACATTGAGTCCTCTTAAATGTGTTGATAGTGATAAAATGATTATATTTAAATCACTGCATACGCAACAATATTGTAAGCATACCTTTAATACTGTAAGATAATAATCCTGTAAAATAACGAGTAGTTTACAATAACACTGATGAGCACAGATGAATAGCCATGTTTGTCTGCTTACCATGTTGAAATATGAAGTGTTGATGGAAGCATTGTGGTAATGGTGCGATGCTAACAGGTATATTCCACTGAAATGTGCAAAGAGCACAATTTTTACCCAAAGCTTTGTATGGTAAATATAACAACAGACATTGACAATGAAAATTTTCATGCATTCAGTTAGGGCACCTAAATCTGAAGCTGTTTTGTCACTACCTGTCTTGTCTTTTGAACTGTAAGTAAACAGTGCTAAAGTAACTGAATTTACATTAAACATATTAATAATCCTGCCTTTGAGGGAAAAAAAAGCATTAGCTGTAGATCAATAGTGATGAAGAGGGTTATGGTGGCATTAAAAACAATCAGCTTGTGGCAGTTTGGGAGAATACAAAATGCTTAGGTTATAGCATGAGTTCTACTGTGGATTTTAATAAAGAAAAAACCAAAACGTGTCAGGAGAGTAGTATAAAGTAAAGGCCCAAAGAGTGATGTTAAATGGAGGTAAATCCAGCTGGTGGGCAGCAACAAGTGGTGTTCCCCAGGGTTCAGTACTTTGGCCACTTCTGTTTAATATCTTTATCGATTATCTGGACAGGGAGATTGAGGGCAACCTCAGTAAGTTTACGGATGACACCAAGTTAGGTGAATTTCTTGATCTGCTTGAGTGTAGGCAGGATCTTCAGAGGGACTTGGATAGGCTGGATCAATGTGGCAAGGCTAGTGGTATGATATTCAACAAGGCCGAATGCCAGGTCCTGCAGTTGGGTCACAACAACCCCATGGAATGCTACAGGCTTTGGGGAAGGGTGGCTAGAAATATGGCCAGCAGAAAAGGACCTGGGGTTGCTGGTCAACAGCCAGCTGAACATGAGCCAGCAGTGTGCCCAGGTGGCCAAGAAAGCCAACAGCATCCTGGCTTGTATTAGAAACAGTGTGGCCAGCAGGACTAGGGAAGTGATTGTCCCCCTGTACTCAGCCCTGCTGAGGCTGCACCTCAAATACTGGGTTCAGTTTTGGGCCCCTCTCTACAAGAAGGACATTGAGCTGCTGTGTGTCCAAAGAAGGGCAATGAAGCTGTTGAAGGGTCTCAAAGGTCTAGTTTATGAGGCAACTGGGATTGTTTAGCCTCAAGAAAAGGAGGTTCAGGGGAGACCTTATTGCTCTCTACAACTACCTGAAAGGACATTGTAACAAAGTGGGAGTTGGTCTATTCTCTCAGGGAACAAGAGATAGGACAAGATGAAATGGCCTCGAGTAGCTGCGGGGGAGGTTTAGATTGGATATTAGGAAGAATTTTTACACTGAAAGGGTTGTTAAGCCCTGGAACAGGCTGCTCAGGGAGGTGGTGGAGTCAACATCACTGCAGGTGTTTAAAAGACATGTAGACATGACATTTTGGTTTAGTACGACTTGGCAGTGTTAGGTTTCTGGTTGGACTCAGTGATCTTAAAGGTGTTTTCCAGCCTAAATGATTCCATGATTCTATGACATATACCGCTGTGTACTTGATGTCATTTGGCTGACTTCAATTCTGATGCTTCCTTACTCCCAAAAAGTTAACTTCAACACATTTTTGGTGGTGTTTCCTTAAGACAAAGTTAAGAACTCCTGAGTACTTAAAGCAGTTCTCCTTGGTAACCTTTTCATTTTAGAAGTGCAATTAGATTTGTTGCTTTGAGTCTTCATTCTGTAGAATTTTAGTCCAGTATAACCTCATTCTACCCAGGGAATTATACTGCTAGAGAGATTGCAGTAGAGAATGTGGTCCTTTTTATGTGGGAATGCAGTCTGTAATTTTTTTCTGCTTGTATGATACATAGTTACGATAATTTTCAGTGTCAACAAGGGCTGGTACACTTTAGCCTGCATACTTGTAAATACAATTTTATCTTGCAGTAATGCAAGTGTTGAAGATACACATATAGAACTAGCTACTATAGAGAGTTCTGCTCACACTGAAAAGTCCTGAAGTAAAAGAGCTTGAATTCAACTTGGTTATTTTTGTGTCAACTCTACAGTTGTCACACCATACTACAAAACACTTGGCTTTGTGTCTTGGCCAAAGTATCTTTTGAGGGGAACAATTCAAAACAAAGCAGTATGTTAACCCAAATATTAAGTAATACTGAAGTAGGCTTCTACCAGCATTCTTGCAATTTGAACAATAGGGATTTACCTCTTTGCTTTGGCTCAGCAATTATATGTTATTCTTCTCTCTTGTGGAAAAAAAGCACTATGGTTATTTCTTTGATGACCAGTGCAATGTGCAAAACAGTAAAAGTAATTAATTAACAATTCATGAAAGTAGTTGACTCCTATTAATATGCCATTGACCCAAGCACCACTGTTCAACATTTAAAGACCAGTGACCATATTATTTATTATGAGGTCAGGCATATCGATATAGCATTAAAATGAGTCACATTTAGTACACTGCATAGCAATTATGTTAATGCAAAAAGTATCACTGTTGCATCGATTTTAAATGGCAGAAAAGTTACCTGATCCAGAACTTCTTATTTGACAATTATGAAACAATGTGGAGAAAATTATTTACTGGCTTTGTTGAAAAAATGTTAAGGCACAACAATCTGCTTACCCAAATCAATGAATTCTGTAGGAGGAAGAGTTCCCATTTTCTACTCTTCAAATTATTAGCTTATTTATTTTTATGAAAAAATTGGAGAACTTCATCCTTCTGGTCCATTAGACCAGATTTCTATAAGATGTAGATTTCTAGAAGAACAATGGAATTTCCCAGGATTATTTTCCTTTGCATATGTTCATAATGAAAATCTTTTACTCCCTCCTTCTACATGGCTTTTTTCTTTTCCTGCCTGTATTTAGTGTCTGTTGTTCCATTAAATGGAATTTTTTTGAGACTAAGAAGGTATGAGGGAAAAGACAAGTGTAAGTGACCTGTTCATTTGCAATCAACAAAGCTATATTTAGATGTGGGTAATCTTAGAATTTAGGTATGTGACAAAACCAGAGCTGAAACTTAAGTTCATTTTGTTGTTATTCAACAATAGTAATTTTTTCTTTTGGCAGTTCTTCTACTTTGAACTGTATCCACTGTATTTCAGTTATCCACCTGAAAAGAAGCCTGTCCATTTTTTTATTCTGAGCAAAGCTGTAAGGACAGATCCTGCATAAAATGTAATCATATTAGAATCCCACCGAGAAGGTGGGTTTAATTTTAGGTTTTTCTAGATATGCTCTGTAAAAATGGTATATGAAAGTGTCTGGGCTTGAGTTAATTCTAATTTAAAACCTAAAAATACTTTTTTAACTATGAATTCACAAAAGCTGAAATGCAATTTCCCGTTTAAAGATAAACTTAAATGTATAAGGCAATTCATAGATCTCCCTTAATCATGTGATTAATTCTATCACAGTTTGAGGTAAATGGGAGAGATAATTCCTTATTCCACATAAAGTAGCTGAGACCACTAGAAAGGTCTCCCTAGATTCCGCACTGATTCATATGTCCCAGATTCTTGTTCTGCTGCTAATTCTAAACTCAGTGTTCCTATCTCTAGTTTTACCTAGTTAGGAATTTTGTATCTGTTCCCAGGAATTTACACTTCAGTGGCTTTGAGGAGGTGTGAAAGGCATAGCAAGGGGTGGTTGCAACTTACTAAATTTTAAATAAATATAATGTCTAGAAAAAATAAAAGTTCTTCGTGACACTAAGTAGTAAAACTTTTTTGCCTTTATTTTCTGGAATTAGCTAGATAATGATTGATACTGTTTATAATATTGTAGCAGGGGCTGGCTTTGTTGCTGACCTAAGTGGGGAGATTCTTTTGACATAGTTTTGTATCCATGTTGAAATAGTTTCATACCTTGACTGGTGACATTGCTAGCACTGTTTCATTAACTCTTTTTCAAAATTTATTTTTTAAATTTAGGTTGAGATTTTATTCTATTTTTAAATATTAATCTTATTATTAAATGCTATATATTATTAGATGTTATTAATCATCTTATAATTTGATGAGATTTCTTGTTATTAAAGTGAAGAATACCCACATAATTGAATGTAAATACCAAAAAAACAGATGTCCATACTGACCAGTTGAAAGTGCTTGAAACATTCTACCTTGACCTGAAATAGGTGAATCTATAGAACTTGTTGGCCACTGCAGGGATTGCGTCCTTTTCTTGTGTTCAAAAAATTGCTTTGATAAGAATGGAAAGGAAATAGGTTGCAGGGTATTTTTCAACTGTTTCAATATTCAAAGTGCTTTTGCACATTGCACAAAGAGCAAATGAAATAAAGGATACTAAGCTATATTTGCTTACTGTTGTTAATGTTGGAATTTTTGTTCTATCAACGTAGCATTTAGATGGCTGCATGCATTGTGCACGCATACACACAGGAAGAAACAGAATTTACTACTGTGCTGAACTGTGCTATACTGAAAGCTGTACTTCTGTAGGAAGCAGATTAGGAAAAGTTTTGAGGCAACATCCAATACCATTTTAAAACACCTTCCCATTTCATTTATTTGTCATCCTTCAACAAGTAACAGTCCCACTGGGATGCGTGAGTGTAAACAGTTCAAAGGACAGTCGCATCTTTCTGACCAACTACTTTTTTTTATGTCGTGTAGGTTCAAAACATTGATGTTGTTTTAATGTGCTTGGGCTGAAAAATGTTCATTTACATTTCATGAAAAAGCACATTTTTTTTTTTTGTGGAAGAAATAGAGTTATCATTACAGAACTCACCGGTTTTTGCATTTGAATGAGGCTCTTTAAAATAACTTGGCAGGGAAATAATCATAGTTAAATGTTCCCTGTGTTTACTTTTTATCATAAAATACAGACCTTTCCCTTTCTGTGGATCTGGTACAGTATTATAATTAAAAACAAAAGTTGCATGCTCAACACACAATTCTAGCTCTGTCAAGCTTCTTTCTCTATGCTAGTAAATGGCAAGACAAGATGAAAAGATGGCAGTGGTATCTATGCTAGTAATTCATGATATCTGTTAAAGGGAAAAAAAACTTATGGGAAGTATAAAATGTAGTATATTATTAAATGTTCTTGATTATACATAAGTTGTACATATTTCATATAATATTTATATGGCATTTGTTTGAAATATTTAGCTTAGCAAGCTAATAAAAAGCAAAAATTCATAAACTTGGTCATGATTATGAAATACTTGACTCACTGTATATACTTATTTTCAAAGTGGAATTGTTTTCTTATATTAAAAAGTTCCCAACTCAATTAAAAAAATATCTTTGTATTCACTGCTGTAAGTAAGGAGTGGACAAGAATCTGAGTATTCAAAAGGTACAGAGCCCATTGTCTTGGTGTAAATTTCAGCCCAGCTTCAGTTAGGCTTTTCATTATACTTGGAGATGAGTAGAATGGTAAGAATGGACCTAGTTTTGACTTTCATGTTGTTGTTTTGGTTTGCTTTGTTTTCTCTCGGACTAAACTGTTTGGTTTTGTAAAACAAGCAAACCTATTGGAATAGAAATGAGATTAAGCAGAAACTTTTTGTCAAGCATATCCACTGTAATGCAATTTATGACAGTTACTTTCTTTTTTTTTTAAGGCCCAAGGCAGAATTTTCAACCAAACTGGCAAAGGTCTAAATAGTCATTATCTGTAGGCCAGGGTTTAGTGTTTCCCAACTGTCTGTTTAAATCTGGGTCTTAGATGTTACCTATCTCCCAAGTGTGGGAAGCTAAACTTCTCAGCTAGTGACATGAGTAGGGGGTTAGCTTTTTTGCTCCTCTGTGAACTATTCCATTTTTAATTAGCCCAGCAGACAGATTAAAGAATTAAGTAGTGAGATGTTCACCTGAGGTGTCAGAAACCTGACTGAATTTCTGGCTAGATACCACTGTTACCTGTTCTACTGCCAGCACTGATTCCCCTTCCCTGAAGCAGCAGCTTCCAGTGCAATGTTGCGATGTCTTAATACTACCACTAATGTATTACATTTGGAGAGCTGCTGACTTACACACAGCGGGATAGTTCACGCACAGAGAGCTTGAGGCAGTTGCTCAGGATAAGCAATTACTTTATGTTAGGTCACACATTTAGGATATTGCAAAATAGTGACCCAAACTTGAACCTGGTCCTGTAAGTGTTAGAGGAGTGTTCTAAATGTATACATCAGACCATTACTGATTGATTTCAGTTAAAACCTTTGACACCTATGCTGTGGTTAGGATTACTTTATGCCAGTGGCTCATTGCAAATCTATTACTATAATAGTATTTTCAATGATAATTTTACTGTTGATTCTAGCTCAGTAATAAAGTAACTTCAAATTTTTACCTATTCCAAGAAAGAAAACAGAAGTACGATAATTGTAAATTTTCAGAAGTATTGTCTGAATATTCTACTCAATTTCATGTCTTCCTAGGATAAAAACCTTTTCTTATTTATAGGCTTACAACTGTTTTGCTTCAACTTATATCAGCATTTTGTTTCAGTAAATTTAATACTCAAGTACAGTGCTCTAACTGTACTCTTGCTGTTTTGCCAGATTTTTCTCACGATCAAAGGTTTGAAGTCTCTTAATGAGAAAATACATACATAGGTCTACTCTTTCCAAACTTTGCCAATCTTGCTCAAGGGAGTTAGAAACAGAGATTAAGCCTGATGAAGAACAGTGGTTCTCCACCTCTAATTCTTCAGAATTGTAAAGCAGGCAACAGACCTATATAATTTCTTGTAGCACTACTTTATTTTTTTTGGAAATAGTCTAAAGCCTGCTGGAATTTATGCAAGCCTTTCCATAGCACACAGCAGAAGCAGTGTCCAAGGAGGGAGCTCTGCAGCTGTGAACCTGCATGTACAATAGGAAATGTCAGCTTGCAGATCCAGAAGAAAAGACATGAACTGAAGACTTTGGTAATTTCTGCTCTAAGATCTATCAACCATTTTCTGAACCACAAAGCAGAGAGCCGTTTATGTTTGTTACTACTTTTTAATTACTGTTGGCAGTGACATGCAGACTATGAAACGTGTTAGGCTTGATTTACATAAATCAGAAGGTTGTCAGCTTCTTCCTTTTAGATGCCTATGTTGCCTTAAAATCCAAACTGATGACCTCATTGTAACACAAATAAATAGTGTTGGTAAATGTTATAATAAATTTCTTCTATTACTGAACATACAGATGGGAATGCAAAGTTAAAATTTGTGGTATTCTTTCTTACTTAGACTATGCTTTGTTATCAGATTGCCATAGTTTTGAGACCTTTTTTCCAATATCAAAAAGTTTTCATGTCTATATTTCACAGTGCTTAACCACATTCAGTAAACTTGGTCTCTTTTTCAAAATAGAATTTCTGTATTGGTATACCTCATTGTATCAATACAAATATAATTTTGAGGCCCTCTACTAGCTGTCCACCATAATGAAACAGAAACAAGAGGAAACATTTTCATCTTTTAATTCAGCGTTTATTCCTCTGTGTGATCAAGATCAGGGAGGGCAGACATATTGTAGGAAACAGGAACGGAAACAGGGGAAATATTGTAATGATAATTAGAAAAGTTACTGATAATTTTATGACTGCAAAGAGCATCTGTATTTATTCATACTGGTAGCATAGTAGGATTGCCCAGTTGATTAGGTGTGGTGTTACATAGTTTTTGTTAGTGTTGGTTGTTTTGTTTTGCCATGAGGTTCAACTTTCTTCAACTCCTCTTGAAGGAAGGTTATTTTTCTCAGTTCTCTAGTGACTTAATGATTCAACTTTCTGGTTTACATTTTAAAAATAAAACACATAACCCCTCTTTGTCCTAGATTTCAGAATACACAGTTTTCCACAAAACACACAATTTTCTTTGAAACATTACGTTTTGTACAGCTCTATCTAAGATGATTTGGGTTTGTCTGTCAGAGGTAAGGTTATCAAAATAGCAAAAGTATTGTTCTTGTTACCGCTAGTGTGTGCCGTCTTGCATAATCAATGGCTGTAACCTTCATTAAAAAACATCGCAATTTTACCTTTCTGTATTCAGATAGTTGGACGTTTTGCTATTAGTGGATAGATTTCTGTGTTCAGATCTGGTTTAGTGTTGTCCTCACTGAATACTATCTGTTATATGAAGTCATCCTGTCTGAAACAAACTACTTAGCTCTGGACTTCTTAAAATAAAACTTGTTTTCTTTTTACCCTTAGAAAAATGCCCTTTCCAAAGCCTTCCTTTTCTTGCTTTAATAATAATGAAAGGACTAAAAAGACTATGCTTGTAATTAAAAGTGATTTTTAAATAATCTCAGAAGATTGTTTCTAGAAATCAAAACATCTTTATGGTCCCATTTCTAAGGAAAGAAAGACAAGTGACTGGGATCCTGTACACTTTACTGTAGTCTACATTAATTACCTTCTATTAAAAAATGACAAAGACCTTTTTGAAAGGGAATCTGGCATTCTTTCCACAGAAATGATGGCAGACACCCTACTCTCTGCTGATTTCTTGACACTTCTAATTACCTGTATTCATTTGAAATCGTTTCCTTTGTAGTGAGTTATTGGCATGATTTTCAGAGAACAAGAGGAAAATGGAAAACATTTTAGCAAGTTAAGAAAAAAAAAATCAACAGTATCATTGTTTGCAGCTTTTGTTGAAACTACCTACATGAGTCATTTGAGGGACATGAAGGTAAATGAAAGGTTATACTTTGCCCTGCACGTTGTCGCTGGTATTTGTAATGTCAATAACTGTAGAAGGTTGTCAGGAAACTGGAGAGATAAAGGTCAATAGCAATGACAAATATATCATTGTATGTGTTTGAATATGCAATATCAGCCTAATCTTATGGTGGAGGTTTTCGCACCCTGGAAATATCAATCAGGTGCTGTACCAGAATTATCCATTGTTTTCCACGTATCTAGAATTAAATGGGAGATCAACAGATTTAAGTTTTAGCATGTTTACACT
Organism: Chloroceryle amazona; assembly: GCA_027560015.1. NCBI lineage: Eukaryota > Metazoa > Chordata > Aves > Coraciiformes > Cerylidae > Chloroceryle > Chloroceryle amazona. The sequence goes on along the minus strand of JANHFX010009833.1, from coordinate 21,589 downwards.
ACCTTTTCCAGATTATTTAGTACAGAGGAACAAGTAATTCTTCCAAAAAGATATTTTTCCATGAAATAAAACACTAACAGAGATTTAAAAAAGAGTATTCTAGGTTCCTTAATTTGTTACAGGACATTGAATATTAGTTTCTATTTAACATCTGATATTGCTACATTTTTCAAAATATTTTTGCAAACCATGTCTTTCTGATAATTGTGTATAAATACTTTTTTTTTTTCATATACTGGGACAGACAACAGTGTATCATTGAAAATTCCTCCTTCAGGGCTGGACCTTTATTTTTCACAAACTATGTCAGGATTTCTGAGCCCTGTTAAAGGCAACTATACAGTTAAATGAATATACACAGTTAAATGAATGTGTAAAGGAATAATTCTTCTGAGAGAATTAGCTTACAGTTGAACACATCAAAGCACCTGATTTTAAGTTGTTACAAATGTGGATCTTGATTCAGGAAAACCTGAATTTGACCTATAGTGGAATACCCTAGTCACAAGTCGTCACATTATTATGTGGTTTTCTGTGGTTACGCAAGTGCAGAAAATCAAGAGATCAAGAGCAAGAAAAGATACTATGTCAGAGAGATATGCGAAATTGAAAGTAAAACCAGCAATTAGTCCATTCAAAATATTGAGGTAGGAAGGTAAGGAATGGATGCAACAGTATGAGGATCAGTCTTGAAAATAGCAGGAATGAAGTATTGCATCAAACTGAAGTTTGAGAGAGAATTGGAAGTAGTACTCTTTCTGGGTACAGCGTTTGAAAAAGTGACTGTAGAAAGCTAAGGGAAAATTGAATACAAGTCATCTACTGATTAAAGACATGAAGTTCAATATAGTGGAAAAAAGTGCTGAAAACACACTGTAAAGGCACAAAGATTCTTACAGAGCAATGCAAGCATCAGCCTGTCTGAAACATAAGTGAATCTGATTTTTTAAAAATAAACCCAGTACAAAATTATTTACTAACTCTGAATTAGTGTTTTCACTTTCACTGAATGATAGTTCCTCCTACAAGTACTTTAAACCTTTTTACTGCTAAGGTATCACTTCTGAGAACTTCAACAAGAAAACTAAGAACTTCAGAGTCATTTGCTGTTGAGTGACTTGTGGTTTCTGGCTTTTTTCTCTTTGTTGCGTTTTACCTATTTAGTGACTGATTTCAGTGACATCAGTTGCTTCTGAGCACATTTACAGTTTAGGATTTGAGTTTTAATTTACTAAAACACTTTAATGAGCTTAATTAAAAAAAAAACCAAACTAAAAAACAAACAACAGAATTCATCATAAGTCTATGCTCTTCAGCAAAGCATTTAAGAGTATGTTTGTATACTACCACAGTTCAGAGGATTTGAGGAAGTGCTTGAAGAAGTCCACTGTTGGCTGAAGTGTTTTACCTGGGTCATTTCCTAGAAGTCCTTTTGACCTCTAAATACATTTTTTTTTTTCTTTCCTGAGAATAAACATCTTAGCTGGTTTCCAAGGACATAATAATGACTGAAAAGGTAATACCCTCTGTTGCATTCATAGAAGTGAATGCATCCCTGCCTAATTTTAAAGCATCTGTAATTTGAAATACTTTTTCAGATTTTCAAAAGAAAAACATCCCGTCTTATATGAAACTTTACTGTTCTTGAAGCGCAACACCAATTCAGAAATTGTTACAGTATTGTCTGAAAAATGGACTTGTAGTTCTAGACTGTCTATTGCCTATGCTGTTGTCCTATGGATTTTATATGTTGAAATTTTTTTCTCTGTGCACACTTTGTCTGATACAAATTATTATAGACATTCAGAATTAATATAGATGTTTCTTTTATTTCTTTTTCTCCTTCTGTTTCCCCTTTCTCCTTTCTGCCTTCCCTGTCTACCCCTCTTCCTTGTCTCTTCACCCCCATTCTTTCATTCACATATTCACAACATCACAGGGTGTCGGGGGTTGGAAGGGACCTTGGAGATCTTTGAGTCCAACCCCCCTGCCAGAGCAGGATCATATAATCTATCACAGGTCACACAGGAATGCATCCAGGAGGGTTTTGAAAATCGCCAGAGAAGGAGACTCCACAACCTCTCTGGGGAGCCAGTTCCAGTGCTCTGTGACCCTTACAGTAAAGAAGTTCCTC
>JANHFX010009833.1:0-13171 GCA_027560015.1 Chloroceryle amazona | reverse complement strand
AATTTCTGTTTGTATTTGCAGTGTTAAAATCTTTTCATGATTTATAGTATTGCATAATTTTTCCTTCCTTCTTTCTGTCATATTCATGATAAACCCACTCCTATTCATCTGTCTATACTAATGAACCAGTACAAAAGTAGAGATATTAAAGAAAAATTATCTCATTAATTGAAGACGGTCTTGTATTTTATTGCAAAAGGAAAGCTAAATACTGCTGCACACTTCTTTAGGGAAGTCTGCTTATGTTTTTTTAAATAACAAAATCAAATGCATATAAAAACTACCTAAATCCCACAATGCTTTTTACAGATAAGATTTTTCAAAGCTATAAGTAAGAAAAAAGTGATGAGGGAATTTCTTTTAATAGAAGAAAACTAGATTGCTATACCTTACAAAATAATTATGGCTTTCATTGTGGTTTAGTGCATTTTGTAACATGAGTTAAATTTATAAAATTATGAAAAAGAGTATATGAGTATATAATAATAACTAATCTTAGTTTCTAAGCTGGTGATATAGCTGCAAACAGTGCTTTTGAATTGGGAACGGAGATTTTAACTGTTTTGAGCCAGACACCTTCAGTTATACTTATATATGTATATATAAATATATATCCTGAAAAAATAAATATATATTCTGAAAATGATTGAACATCTTTCATTTTTTGGGATAAATTGTACCTTTCATCCTGTTAATTCAAGCTAAGATAAAGACAATGTTTTGTTCTAGCATTCTTGCACTACCTATTTGTACCTAAAACATCAGTATTGTGTCTACCACAACATGTAGATAGTTTAAACACAAGTTGATCCCCTAAATAATATGTATTAAGTGAGAAAGCATTTTTAATAAATTTATTGTGCAGTTCTGTATCTAGGTATGCTTTTAATTAAAGACTAGTCCATAAATAAGCAAATAATAGAAGTTAGCAGAGAACTAGTTGATCTAAATCATGACAGTACCTCATTTATCTTTGTCCTAACAAGACAATAGGAAATGACACTAAGCCGTTGTTTTCTATGCATTAAGATTTCCTTCTTAAACAAATGCAATTGAGGCAGTTTGTTTTTCAGCGACAGCCCAGCACGCAATGCCAGTGGCCAGAGTTTTGTCTTGTCTTCATCCAGGGAAGGATTAATCTTTGTGATGGTGCAAACAAAATGTATGTCTGAGGTCAAAGTGCGGGGTGCCTTTTGGGATCTGCATTACATTAATGTCATTTTTGGGTTCCTGATGTTAATCAAAACCAACACCATAAAGCGTCACTTAGCTAATTTGTGTATTATTGTCAATGTTACCATTAATTATGCGTTTGTGAGGAAAAAGAGGATTAATGAGATGTCACAGGTAATTTACAATGATCGGGCTCCCCAGGACATTAAGAAAACACTAGCTGTGTAAGATTACCATTCAAACATAATAGTGGTCAGGCAGTAAAGTCTTTGTTAAGTCTCTGAACGAAGTTTTTTTTTTTTTAGTATGAAATGTATTTTATATTGGATGTAGAATATTTTAAAAGCAGTATCAGAGTTTTGTTTTGTTGGTTTGTTTTTTTTTTTACCAAGCTCTCTATTAAATGCATTAGTAAAAAACTGGCGTCATGTTTTAATTGGGAAATCCTTGGAAAAATGGACTATGTTGTTGAATTGCTGTGAAATATGCTTTTCACTGATGAATTTCTACAGGCAACATTAATGAGCATAAAGCCTCATTAAAAGTGCAAGATTATCAAGTGATAATGCCATCATTGGCACAGTAACTATAGTATAACACTCTATGTATATGGTATAGAAGCCAAAATAATGAATAGTATGGTTGCATATTTGCAGTATATGTATCAAGTATCACTTGTAGGTGGTAAAGACAAACTTTAAATGAGATGAGCTTGTCCATACATTAACTAATGACCCTATTTATTCCATTATGCATTGATTAGTTTTTAAATTCTGTTACTGATTTATTAATAAATTTTAATACAGAGTTTATATAAAAGTTGCTTGTAGGACAATAAGTTAAATTTTCATCCCAATTAACAGTATTTCATCAAGATAAGGGTTTAATTTTACTTGATTTCATAATTCTCTGCTTGAAAACTGAATTTGTATTGATTTCAATTATCTTACTGAATTTGAATCCCTTTGGACAAGGTTTTCTAGTACATCAAATGTTGCTGTCTGTTTATGACAATTATTCCTTTATTACTTTAAAGGTCATATGGAAATAAGAATATCCAAGATGAAAACTGGTTAAAAGAAAATAGTTTTTTTTATCTTTCCCAATTAATCCCTCATAATTTCCCCCAGAATTGCCCTGCAATGTGGAGGACAATTGTCAATGGTAATTCAGATCAGAAGTTGCTTTCAGATATAAATTATTTAATTTGGAGATTTTTTTTCCCACTCTTCCATATTCTCAGAGGTTATAATTATACAAGGTCTTAATAGTGCTTTTCTTTCAGTAGATAAACTTATTTGGTCTAAAATGACCTTGGTATTTCTGTGTATACTTTATTCTGTATATAACCTAATATCATTGAACTCTTAGACTAAATTATATCAGATAGCTTTATAACCTAATGTAAGCACTTAAAAATTAACTACAGTATAATCTTTTTCAAGAGATGTTACTGTTGGTCAAAAGCTGATGCTTTGAGATCTTGTTATGATTTTCATCCTTCTTTGACTTTAAATTGTGAAAAGTTTAACAGTCTTCTCATTGTCTTAATCTTCTTCTGAAAAGATCAGTTGTGGATACCAGGAGCTACTTATATCTTTATACTCAGCTGGCTCTTTGTTGAAGATGCCAGAAGGAAAGGTTTTTTTAATGGTAGACAACCGATTGCTGTTAATATTGGGATATAACCCATTCAAGGTTTCAGTCATAATTAGGACCCCACAGGCCAACGGACTCTGCACATATAAAACACTGCTTCCAAAATGAAACCCTAAGGATGTACCACACTGGGAAGTAGGAATTGGTAAGACTCAAGTCAGCTCCAGCCTGCTACTGCCGAGCAAGAGCTGTAAACAGCAGGAGGCAAGGACTAGATCTGGAGGTTGCAGACATATGAAAAAAATTAAGTCAACTCTGTATTTTGTATGGTACACATTTATGAGTATGGACTAGTTTCTAAATAAAACTCTGAAGACAAGGACATGTTTTTATTTAGCTTTCCAATCCGGGGCATAAAGTAGGTCTAGAAACAGGGCATGTTACCTACAGCTGCTACTAACCACTTGACACAGTATATTAGCTACACTAAAAAGTTTGAAATAGAACTCAGAAGATAGCTCATTAAACACTATTTTAAAATAATAAGCATGATATTGCACAACAGCTAGAGCAAAGATAAAGGGTGATTAAACAAGACTTTAATGTTATCAGCTAGATTGGAGGGATTTGTGTATAAACTGCATAAAAGCTTGTAGCTGGATATGTAATATATCATGTAAAACTGTCACTTCATGTAATTATTGATGATCAAGATACTAAGAAGGAAGTGCATGCTTGAGAATATAGTTCTGCTGAATATTAGAGCTGGGCAAGAATATTGTAATGAATGACAGATCTACTGAAAATTACTAAAAAGTTATTTCTGTCAATATCAAAAATACTCACTTGAACTTAGTTTAAATGTGTTATGTAACTCGGGTGGGGGTGTGGATGTTTCCCTTTTCCCTTTGGCAGCTGAGGCTAGATAGATGATACCACATCATTCAACTAAAATCTGGAACTTGCAGACTTCATTCTCTGTTGAGGAATTTCAGCTCACCTCCCAGGATGACACCAATTAGAGAGAACTTTGTGTGCGAATAATCCGTAAGATTTGTACAACTGCAACAAAAACTGAAGGGATGTCAGCATGCTTTTTACAAAACAACACTTGAATGTATGCAGTAAAATGAGGTCTCAGATCCCTCCCATCTTTGCTCATAATCCTGTTCCCCAAAAAATTTGTGTACAACCCGGTCTCCCCATGGGCCACTGCTTGAGGCAGTTTAACTTTATATAGACATATGCATAATGAAAACTGAAAATAAGAGATCCAGTGGTTGTGTACTGCCTTAGAGAGTGAGACTCCTTCATTTGCATTTGTGTGAAAACAGGATCAAGTCAGTATAAATTGAGAATGTTGTATTCCCCAGAATTCTCCATCACCCTATAGAGGTCTGGGACAATCTTGAGAATGTGAGGTGATGCGGATCCCATCCCCATCTCCCTTACAGAGGAGAGAATTAGAATCAAATCTCCAACATCTGGGGTAAATACTGTACCCATTGAATAAGTCCGTAAGAGTTTATAATCTCTTCCCAATGTCTTTGAAATACTATGCTCCAAATGGAAGACGGACCAATTTTGTTTTGTGACTCTGTAAAGAACAACAAGAATTTATCTGTTGAATTCAAAAAATCTACTCTTGGCCAAACTTAAAATGAATAGTTGATTCAGCTTTGATAGGGTAGCAAAGATTTTGCTGTATTTGGAGATCTCTGCAGGTATTATTAATGAACTTCTTGGGTACTCTCTTCCTGATGTCATTAGTTGCTCTTAGCTAAAATCATCCGTCTGTTTTGGTTTCAGTGACACATTTTAAAAGCAAAGGCTGGTATATTTGTGAAACCTGTCATTTGAGTGAGTGTAATGATTGCTTGGCAGAACTTAAGTTCAACTGTCACCTCATCAGGGGTCTATTTAGATGTTTTTTTGCTTGTGATCCAGATGCCTATCAGGTATGGCAAAACCAGAATGAAAGCTAGAAAAAATTCAGTTTGCTTGAGTTTGGTAGAAAATTCCATAATATGCAAGTCACAGATTTTTCTCCTTCAAACTTAAGAAGGAACTAAGTTAAGAAAAATAGGTTAAAGAAAGATAGTAACATGTCAAACAGCTTCAAGGGAAATCTACATATTTTTCTCAGCACTCTAGCTAAATACTAATGAGCTTATTAAAATAAAGTGACAAAAAAGAGATGCTTTACTTTCTCTATTTGACCTTTGTGCAGTGAAGGTAAACATATTGCATCTTTTGAATAATACATGCAAGACTATTTATTGGATGCATTTATAATCAGTAAAATGGCATGTACATGATTAGATGTTTGATATAACTTCTGCTTATGAAAAATCCCTACTATTCTGCTAGAACCTAATTCTGGATTTGGAAATAAAATAGGATATTATAAAATAGGATATTATAAAATATAATATAATATCTCTCCATATGAGAGCCACCACATTTTTCTGTACTTACTTTCATGAAAGAGATGAGTAATATGTTTGTTTTCAAATTTCTGTTTAAAAAAGCAATGAACAGTATTTAGAGAGAAACTAATATCTGAAGACTAATTTTATTTGAATCTATTTTTATCTGACAAAATAGAATTTGTGAGATTACAAACCATCAATTGAAATACTTATGTTATTAAACAATGGAACAAAATAGCGTTGCCATTGTATAGTATGCATTTGACAGGTGAAAGCAGATTTTCTTAGCAAACATGTCGTCTGATGGGACTTGTCTGTCAACTTAGGAGCTGACTGGGTGAATATAATATATTGACATAATGTCCAGGAAACACTGAGAAGATATAAATACTTTGGATACATTCAAATAAATATTTACAAGATTTCTCATGTATATTCTATACATAAAAGAACCTGGATATTCAGGTGACAGGTGCTTAGTACTGTTTGATGGAAAGCATTAACATATGTTCATAACCAGTATGAAAACAAAAGCTTATAAGGAGATTTGGAGGAAAGGAAGGTACAGAAAAGGACTGGTTCTTTCTCTTCTGGCCCTGCTATTAGTGTATTTTATTATGAAGCAGTTGATAGGCCCAAACTTGCAGATGGAGTAGAAAGATGACTTTTGAAATTAAGAAAAATAATTAGTTTATGAGGTGAATTACTTGTTTTTACCAAAGATCTGTTAATAAAGCAGTTTGCAGACTGATTGCAGCTATTTAGTAAATGATAAAATTGCTATTACATTACCCTTTATTGTTTCTCATGTGATTATTATATATTGTGTTTCACAACACTGATTATTTTAAGTCAGATGGTTTTTTTTGGTGTTATTAAAAAGTGTCTTTTTGAAATAGCAATTGATCTTTTAGTGAATTCAGAAACACTGTATTAACAAAACAAAACCAAAACAAGATCTTCCATCTTGTGAATTAAAAGAATGTGTACAAGTCATAAAAAACCCCTGTGATACAATAACGTGGAACTTTACCTCTCCTAAAACTGTTCTCTTAAAGACGTAGTGTAATATTACCATTTCTCAACCTTAAATGTTGTAAAGACCTCAAAAGTTTTGATTTTTCCAACTGCTGAATGTCCTTAAAGTGAAGTAACACAACTACAAAAGTCACATTCCAAAATAAAACACAACACCAAAGTCTACTCTTGATTGTGAAATTATATGCAGTTTCTTTTAACTTGGTAACACAGACATCATCAGTATGTGAAAGTTGTTTTAATGTTTGGTTAGTTACAAATGAATTTGAATGCAGCAAAGACTTATAATATAGAGAGGCAAATAAAACAGACTGATCTGCAAACTCAGTAATCAAACAAACAGTAGCAGGCAATTATTTCTGACATTAATATCCTCCTGTAGTATGCTCAGTAGGATATTAATCCTATTATGGAAGTTTTTCTGCTTAGTAAAACAGAATACTGGCAAGCAGATCACAACCTGGATGGTTTGGTGTGGGGATTTTTTGAGCTGAACTTTTTGGAATATTTTGTTAAAACAAGATTCTTAACAGCAGATTTACTGAATATTGTTAGACCTTCAGTCTTGGACCCTTATTCTTACATCTTTTCCATTAGCTTTGAACATCTTGCTGCTTTAGATCTCTCCCACAAGTTCCTACATTTTGCTTTGAACAGCGAATCATTTTCACTGTTGGCTTAGGGAAGCTGTTAGTGTTAAAATGAAGATCAAATGTTTCTTCAGGCTAGTTGTTTAGCAAATGTGATTAGACTAGTAAGTATTTGGGATAAACCCACCAACTTTTTATGTGATTTCTTACTGTCCTTTACAATATTAGACCTTTATGCTTTGTTGAGTCAGTCATTACTCTTACCGGTCCTTTTGGCTAATGTGCATGTGCATTCACACCTACATTTACCAAAGGGAATCATAATTACTGCTCTGGATGAAGTTAGTGTTCTCACACTTCTCTATTCTCTCTCCTGTCACTTTCTCTCTCAGTCACTTTCTAGTAATTATCTTAATGTCAAGGTTTTGGTTTGTTTTGATTTTAACATAGGCAGGAATGAATTCTAGGGTAAGATCAAACTTTTGCTCTCCAGCAGGAAGCCAAAACCTTTGTGATAATTTTCTACTATTATGTCTTTGTTTCTCTGGATTTCAGTTTTTGAGATAACTAAATTGTTTTTCTCAAGTTTTTAGTCTACCTTTCCTTTATGTTCTCTCAGACAAGTTTGAGATCAGTATTATAAAATTAACACTTGTTTCTCATAGAGTATGGTTTGTTCTTTTTCCTTTTCATTCCTGCTTGCTAGTAGGAACTGCTCTTTATCAGGTAAGGTCAGTTAATGTGCAACACCTTCTGTAGATAGGGATATGTAAACACCCGAAGTCTTCTAATCATCTGCCATTTTTTCTATATTATGTAATCTCTCATTATAAATGTTTTGCATTAAAATTTTTAGATGTTGTTTATGTTTAGATTTTTTTTTCCTAGTGAATGAGGAGCTATGTTTTATGTAAAGAAATCTCTTATAGCAAAACAGACGCACTTTGAGATTGCTTTACAGAAGTCTTAAATTCTGTCCTTTTTTACACATGGTACTAAATGCTTAAACAAACGGAATCACATTCTATGTGTAATTCTACAGTGATTTCTTGTATTAATTACTAGGTATATTATTTTAACTTTAGCTACAAGGTAGTCTAAATTTATTTTAATCTTTACCTGAGCTCTGAGATTTGAACCATGACAGTAGAAGCAGAATAATTACTCCCTAACCATCATTAGAAAACTACCCAAGGTAGACATTTTATTTTTACTGTACGTTAGCCAGACGTAAGTGGTAGTTAAAATCTCACAATTAATTATTAACAGAATCAGGTTTTTTTATGTAGCTCAGGTGTGGAAAAAGCAGTATAACTTGACAGGTGTAAAATTTTAAATGGCATGTTCTTAAGAATATGTTTATTTTTAAAAGTATACTTTGAATATTTATAGTTTACCTGTCTTTCAGCTAATTCTATAAATTGAATTGTTCTGATTTTTTTGTCACTGCCATCTTTTCAGTTTGTATTGGCACACCCGATTTGCATCACCATCCAGTTACAACAGGTACTGTAGACCTCACCAAGGGCCTTGTGATGATGTTCCTGAAGTCTCTTTAGAAGTTTTGCAGGTGACAGAATCTAAAGTAGACCAGGTCTTCAGTGAAGTGAGGATATAAAATTTCTAGGAAAATAATATGAACAGCAGTTCTATTGCAGCTGAAGGTGAGCTGGGTCACCTCTTTCGTGGTCCTGCCCACCTTGGTCCCGAGACTGCAAAAAAACCAAACCCTTTCCTTTCATCTTTTTTTTAACACTGATGCTCATCTCATCTTATGATGAACTAGCTCAGGCAAATTAAAGCAGCAAATGTTTTTGACTTGGCTTGTTTTCTTTTATAAGGACAGTTTCTTGCTAGTTTATGTCCTGAAATGGAGCAAGGGAGAGGGTCTCCAAGGGTGACATTTCAGGTTGATGTAGACAGTTGTGGAATCACAGCCTGAGGCTGTTGTTCAGCTAAAATTTTAAGCTGGAATGAGCTGCCATAGTTGCCAAAAGAAGAAGCAGTGTGACCCTATTGTTAGTCACTTTTTTGAGCAACATGCTGCTTTCTCTCTTCAGCACAACTGTATAAAATCAAAAATCAACCAGTTTAGGAACTGGTTTTTTTAGCTGATGATTTCTTTCTTTCTTTTTTTTTTTTTTTTTTCCAGGATTGTTTTCAGTCAGATCGCTATCTCTCACAGCATCACAGAGGGGGGGACAAGAGCAGAGAGCGAGGAAAAAATGGGGAAGGGCTAACTGGGACTTTTTCTTGTCACAGGGCTTAATTTAATTACATATTGTGAAAGGCTGCTGTAGTTGCTAAGAGAGGTTCACTAGAGTCCACAAAGAGCATAGCAGCCAATGGAAGGAATTGATAGTCACTATGTACAGAGACTCACAGCAGCTGATGAGAAAAGCCTACACCAGATGTGTGGAAAGTTTCTTGCAGTTTATGGAAAATGTCCAGTCTGTCTAATGTGAGAGATACATGGCAGCTAACACAGTGGCCTAGGGGTTCTAAGGAATAGTTATGGGACAAAAAATTTCTCAGGAACTTGAAAGTGCATGTTTTTTTTCTCTCCTAAACAAAACCAGGTTTGTGATAATCTGCAGAGTCCAAAATCATTCCCACACACCAGACACTCCCTAACTGTGAATTTGCATTGTTCTTTCCTTCAGTTTTGCCTATGGCCTTTGGCAGCTGCTTTGCTGATGCCACCCTGCTCTGGACCCCAGTAACAAGAACATGCTTGGACATCTGTCATCAGTCATTATGGGAATGTGATGCTTACTGCATTCAAGTAGCATTTGATATATAATTGCGGGCAGGTAGTGCAATAGAAGACCTCGAAGGGATAAAAGAAGGGAATTGGTATTTATTTTTTTAGCTTTATAGTGGTTTTGTGTACTTTTTCAAGTACACAAAACACTGTTCTTTTCTACCCTAAGTTGTTAGATTTTGTACACCTGTGTAGCCACTTTGCTAGATAACAGTCTAGTTCTTATCTGCAGTGAAGTCAAATAGTACTTCAACTGTTCACTGTAAGAGAGCAATGCAGGTAGACTGGAGACAACACTGTCCTTTAAATACTTTTACATGTGTTTACAGTGCTCCTTGAATAATAGTTGTTAAGCGCATTCACACACTTGTTTTCACAGTCATATTAAGAATGTTTATTTACAAGTGTTTACATCTTTACAGATGTTTAGTTTGGAAACCAAAAAAAAATACTTCTGAATTTGATAGTACAGTGGAAATAGAATAACCTCTAATAAAGTTCTTCACCTTAACATCAACTGTATATTTGAATGCTGAAATTGAAGCTGCAAAAGTCAAGTATGGTTCTCAGCTCAATGCTAGCTGGGCTCTAGTTTCTATTAGACTTAGTAGGATCTGGCAATCAAAAGCATCTGCCTCCACATGGCTTAGGCTATAGGATCTTAGTAGTACTGAGATTAGTGAAGACCAAGGCGTATACTTGTTAATGTGGTATCTGCCAGGTCTCAGAGTACACTACTGCTGCCAGTCAGTGGAAGCTGTGCTTCAGGACCCTCAACTAGTCAACATATACAGGTGCTGTTGAATGCCAGCAATGTTCTGACTGTCCTTACCAAAAGTGCATCTATGTCCTTAAGTAAAAATAATAGGCAGCTATGTGAAGAGATGCCACATCACATTGACACAGTACACAAGGAGTTAATTCAGTTCCCAGAACTTGGCTCTGTAGAGGTGCTACTTTTAGAACAGAATAGAAGGTTTTCAGTTGGAAGGGAAGTACAACAGGTCCAACTGCCTGACCACTTCAGGGCTGAAAGAAAGTTAAAGCAAAAATAATATTAAGGACATTGTCCAAATGCCTCTTGAACACTGACAGGCTTGGGACATCGACCACCTCGCTAGGAAGCCTGCTCCCGTATTTGCCCTTCTGCATCATGATACTTCTAGTGTCATATTTAATTTGCATGTAACCATTGATTTTCATTTTGCTCCCAATTCTAGGATTAGGTTGCTGATATCAACATAAATCTCAGCATGCCCTAAACATCATTTACTTGTGTGAGAGCTTTAAGTTTAGAAGAATATGGGAAACATAACATATAAGCTAGAATTGCTCTGTCTTTGGATTTTGTAATGTACTTGTCACCATAAATTATCCTATGACTTTAATTGATTTTGGCAGTTAAATAACTCAATAAGTGATTGGAGAAGCAGTTTTGATTTGTTTGGTTGTTTTTTTTTTTTTTTTACCCTAAATGTAATTATCTTTTGCAATAACTGTTTTGGACAAAATTCCCAGTTCTTTATAGTATACCAAACCAGCTGTTGCTGTGGTTGAATCTTATGCAGGTCCTGCCTTAACTTTTCTATTTTATCAGGTGTTCACTATAGCTTCTCTTTTAAACATTTGAATATATGCATAGAGTGAATGCTGCTTTTAATTTTGTTTAGTGCAATATCTTCAGATGTATGTGGAGTTCCTTTTTCTGTGTGACTTTAATTCATTGTATTCTGTATCTCGCTTCTGAGTGTTCAGATTAAATGCAAAATAACCTTCCTTAATTGAAGCAGCCTCAGTTATTTTTTACAGATACTTATTGATGGTTGCTGGTTAATGTGTAAATTAACTGCAAAGTGCAAAGCTTTTGTTATAAATTGTCAGAAGTCTGAAATTGTGCCACTGATAGTTGGTATTTAAAGGGAGGAAAGTCTGTAAGAGGTTTTATGAAGTGGTGAGTTAAAAAAAAAAAGGTAGAGTTTCATGAATTCTCAAAGGTCCTAGGACCCCTAGGAGTTTACCTCTGTATAATAGCAAAGCAGGTTGCTGACAAATGACATAAAATTGGAAGATGTTTTTCTATGGTGCTGTTTAATTGTGTGTTATAATTCTTAGTATTCTTCTCCCTGTTTTTGAAACACTATTATTTTGGAAAACATTAAAATGTAGAGTGCAATTGGGCTGCCTTGACAATTCCTCTCAGAACTGCTTTTAGAAGTCAGATAGTTTAAATGTTGAAGTCAAATGAAGATAAATGTGCTGAAACCCACCTATTGCCTGTAGACTATTAAATCTACATACTTCCCACAGATTTTTCTGCTCTTCTCTCCTTTTTTTTTTTTTTTTTAATCTTGACTTAAGGTGTTAGGTCTTAATAACTGCAGGATTAATATTTTATTTGTCCAAATTTAGAAATAGTAAGAAAGAGACAATGCTTTTGACTCAGAGAAGTTAGGAATAAAATAATGTAGGGAAGAGCTGATTTTACTAACTAAAATTAGAATATGGGGTGTCTGTAGGAAATAGAGTGTTGTAATAAATTAAAAATCACTAATTAGTAATTGTAATTCTGTACAACTGCTTAGAAAAAAAGCTGGAGTATGTGACCATACTCTGATAGCCTTCAATGGGAGTTGGAGCAAACCCTGATTATTAAAGTGTTCCATTTTTTGGGGCTGTTTTTTTTCCTGTTTGTTTGTTTGTTTTCTGTTATTGTTGTGGATTTTTTAACATGCTAAATATATTTGTTTTGATCTGTTTTCAAAGTACCTGAAGATTAACTCAAAATGCAATCAAAATTTGGATTGCACATCTTCTGATCTAGTGTACAACTGCAGAAATGCTTTTTCTCATACTATTTCAGTTGTAAAGCCCCCTAATAATTTGTTCTACTTTCTGTGTGTGTGGAGGGGAATTTCCTGTAGGTTAAAGTGACAATAAACTGATTTTAAAAGACACACGTTGCTGACATGTGGAGAAAGGAAAACCTTTGTGAGGGAAACTTTGTTTAAACTGATCTCAGAATACTGTAACTTTCCAACTGATAGCATACCTCTTTTTTATGGTTTATAAACAAAACCTTTTTTCCTAACCATGTACGATTCTAACTTGTTCTCTGCTGTTCTTAATTTAGACTATTGTGAAGTACTAAAGCCAGATCCCTTACCTTGTTATGCTGAGAAAATCTGTGTTCCATCATTTTCTTTATTGTGAAAGACTTTGTTTATTCACTGTTTAATTTACTGTTCTCTAGGTGACCTAAGAGTCATCCATTTTTTTTATTTTTTTTTTTTTTAATAAAAACTGTGTGCAGAGAAAAGTCAACGTAATCTGTATGTGACTATTTTTGTCCTGTGTTTAGTTTGCCGATGACACCAAGCTGTGTGGGGTGGCTGACATGCTGGAGGGAAGGGATGCCATCCAGAGGGACCTCGACAGGCTGGAGAGGTGGGCCCATGCCAGCCTCATGAAGTTCAACAAGGCCAAATGCAAGGTCCTCCATCTGGGTTGGAGCAATCCCAAGCACCAGTATAGGCTGGGCAGTGACTGGCTCAAGAGCAGCCCTGAAGAAAAGGACT
>JANHFX010009831.1:52319-76734 GCA_027560015.1 Chloroceryle amazona | reverse complement strand
ATTGATAGTGGGGATTGTTCTGGCCCAGCTGCAGGATCCTGCACTTGCTCTTGTTGAACCTCATGAGGTTCACCTGGCCCCACGTCTCCAGATCTTTGCTGTGACAAAGGGAACCTTCTGTATCTGGGCTGATAAGAAGACAGAGATGTTGAAATCCATATGAGGGAAATTAAGAGCTCCTTTGAATCGCTGGCTCATGTACTTGGCTGCCCGCAGGCTACTAATTCCCTGTTTTTAGAGTAACAGCTGGGTCATTTTAGCTGTTCAGCAAGGAAGGATCAAACCACAAAAACTGCAGCCAGTGCTGAGAATCTGCAAGTGGATTACACTATAAAACTCTTTGGTTACATTTTTATGAGGGGAAAAAAAGGTGGAGAAATAATTAGGAAAATATGCAGGTTCCATTAACCAGTTTGGCTGTTTTGCAGGTGATTTATTCATTAGCACTGCAGGCAGTATTTCCTCCTGGATCTTGGTCTTGGAGGAGCAGGTCTTTGTCACAGCATCTGTGTGTGGGCTGCTATACATTGATGCAAGAGAATAAGGGCATATTTAGTTGGCATCTTTCTGTGTTTTTTTCTTCCACATTTGACCCTAGGTATTGCAGTTATTGTAGTTAAAGATATAATGGCATCCCTCCTATTTAACACTACAGTTCATTTGTGGAGATCATCCACTATTAATTTTCACTGTTTTATTAGAGTGCCAAGTGTACATTTGACAAATTATGAACAGGTCAGAGAATCTGCAAGCTGCTGTCTATGAGTTAGCGGATTTCTGGGGGTGTCGACATTTTTTTTCCATATTTTACATCAAAAGCTGTACTTCTCTTCCTCAGCACACTGTGGTTCCCCAAAGAGGTGAAGCAATTGTGCTCATGCAAGCTGGTGAATTCCTTACCTGCCAAAGCTGCTCGGATGTGGGTGAGCTGCTGAGCTTGTGGCAGAACGATGCATTATGGGCCTGGTTTCAGGCTTAGATAAGATACTTGTGCTTGGTTTAGATTATATGCTTAATTCTGTGTGATTTACATATGCAAATATCTAATACACATAGACACATACCCACATCCCCCTGCATTTTTAAGATTTGTGTCAGTTATTACGTACATATCATACAGGCAGTCTGTCTTCACTCAACATGATGTTTTGCTGTATTTTGACTGTTTCCCCCACTGTCTCCCAGCAATATTAAAATGCTTTCCAGAGTATCATCTGGTAAACTGGAGTATTTGATTAGAGGAATAAATGGATATTACAGCAGCACAGTTGAGATCCCTTTAAAACCTCTACACCTTCAACAATTGTACCATTTTATAGAGGAATAATTAAAGATTTGCCTTTGACTCATTCCCATGTGATTATATGACTGTAAAGGTGTTAAACCTGGTTTTGTTTTCCACCCTGTAAAATAAGGAAGAAGCTTTCTTAGAAAAAACTGACTCTACAGCCAGAGCTGTGAGGATATAAATATTTTGGCTTAACAGCTGCCTCCCCATACGCCTCTCAAATGTGGTTTTCTGGCACAAGCGTGTTTGTGGAGCAGCCTTAACTAAGGGGGAGATGATCGGAAGAAGCAGAGTGCTGTGCAGGGCTGCTAGGGAGCATCACAGTCTTGTCATTTGTGCTCCAACACTGCCCTCGTGTGTCGGGGATTTCGGAGACCAAACCTGTGTCTGCGGGTAGGCTCTGTCCGCAGCTCCTGTTCCTACTTGGCTTGCTGTAGGCTGCAGGCAGCCAACACCAGTTATTCAGAGCCAAGCAAAAAAAATCAGTACCCATATAATTAAAAATTAGAAGCAAACTGTATCTTTCTGGAGACAAAACACACAGCTGATGTTCTCCTCTTTGTACAAAAGCAGCAGTGATCACTGTTTAAGGGCTGAGAGGTTGCCACTTTTCCACTTTGTATAGGATGGAGAAGTGGTAACATTTGAATGGTGTGGGTTTTGGGAGGTATATGTGTGCTGATAGGCATGAAGTTTAAGCAGCTTTCTCCCTGTGACCTGTCAAAGTACTTCAGTGCCAGGCTGCAGAACTCCCCATGTCAGAATTTGAGCAATAATCTGGGCTGAGAAAGGGGTTTTGTTTTTATTTATTTTATGTCATTCATGATGTCAGCAGGTCTCTGAATCAGAAATAAGAGTTCTGTCACCCAGTTAGTTTAGACTTGGGACCCCGCAGATATTATAGCTGCACACAGTAGTGCATCACTTTGCACAGATGCATCAAGTTATAAACTGCTGATCACAACTGAATTGATGGATTTAAAGGTGTTGGAGAGGTGAAAGAGTTTTGCACTTTTGCAGGCATAAGATGCGTGTGATGGTTGAAAGATGAAACAAGTAACTGAAATTGCTAAAGTCGCAACATCTGAGAGTCACCTCACTGGAACAATTTCTTTTTTGCATCCAATAAGAACTAAACAGTTTATTAGCTGTGTGTAGGAGGAGGGATCATGGTGTGATTACAGTGTAGGAACAAGAAATGTAACTGCTATTTTTGGCTCTGCCACATATATCCTGTCTGCCTTTGGGACAGTCACTTCATCTCTTGGGCTCCAGATTAAAACAGGGTTATTCAATAATTTCATCCTTATGAAAGGTGCTACTCTCCACCATAAGCAATCCCTCCTAGAAGCAGAACGTGACATACTCAGCTTGCTCATGCAAGTGCTGTGTGTGCATTCCCATCTGGAGAGCTATCAAGTATATCAGCCTTCACATTTACTGCTTGCACCAGTTACTTTAGGTTCATTCTTTGGCATCTTTTTTAATGAAGCCCTGAATTTCAGTTCTGTTTCCAATGACTTCAAGGGCAGGAGGATTAATTCTCCAGCACAATACATAATTTTCCTATACTAATAATTTCACTCCTTTTCTTTTTTTTTTTTTTTTTTTCACAAATTTGTGCCAGGAGGTGTTCTCATTTCCTTGCTTGTAGTTTCCACTGTGTTTAATTTGAGAGCAATGGTTTTGTCCCAGAAGTCTTGTAAAAGCCAAGGGCAACTCTACTAGCCTCTTACTTTCTTCTCCATTTGCAATGTGTAAGCTTTTGTTGGGAGTGGGAGGGAAGGTACAGATGCTTTTTGGGGTTTTCTGTCATGTATTAAAACAGGATCTGGGCTTCAGGCGTGTCTGGAATAAGGTTTGTAGTGCAAAGCCAGGCTGATTTGAGAACTGGCTCAAATCTTTTTTGAGCTCCCTCCTTCCATTGCCTGAGTTTGCTCTTTTTGCTGTCTCTGGGCCAGATCTTCAGGAACATCCTGTTACTCCTGTTCAGGGACTTATCAGCACCCCCTCCTCTTTTTTCATAGCAGATGGGCAAGATGCTGTCTGTAGCCATCACTCTGCTGACAGCTGACCGTTCTTGCTAAAGAAGGAAAAACCTCTTAGAATAGTTGTTTGGAACAGCCCGTCTCTCAAGCCTTGCATGAGAGACTTAGATGGGTGATTTGTTCTCCAAGCTCTCCTTGTCTGTCTCCCCCGGTGATTGTGCTGGATCCCCACCCTTGATAATCTGCTCAGCTACGGTTGTGGGAAGCCAAAACGTGGGTGAGAGGGCCCCATGTTGTTATATTGTTATCAAGGACACGCTGCTTCCTGGGGCTGCAAGTCTGGAGCTGGCCAAGGCAGTTAAACCTAGACTAGTGACCTAGGTGTCCATGCACCCAGAGCTTCACGTGGCCTCATTTTGACAGAGGACTCTGGAGTAGGAGATGGGCGAGTGCCTGCTGCAAAACCGTGCTGCACTGCTCTGCCTGTGTCAACTTACATGAGGGCTTAACTAACTTCATCCAAGTCTTGCAAGCCACATATTCCTGGCCAAGCCCTGCTGATTTTCAGAAAGGGAAAGAATTCTATTCCTAGCTATGAGCTAGCAGCCAAAAGAAGAATCCTTCCTATGCCAGGTCTGTAGCATTTTAAATGTGTCGCTCCATGGAAATCCAAGCCAAGAACACAGACAAGATGTAGATAAATTGTCCATGACAAAGTAATGAAACTTGATGACTGGGAGAGAACATCAAGGTGAATACTTTGAATCTGAATTACAGGATTGTTTTTTTTAAAAAAAATGCTATCAAGTAGCAGAAATGTTAAAAGGAAAATTCTCTTAAAATTGGAGCTGCAGAAAAAATCTCAGAGGATCTGTGGATGGGAACTTCCTCACGATTCCCAGTTCAATACTGGCAAAGAACTGTTTTGGAACAAAAACGTTCATTTAGTCACTTTTCACTAATGTTGAATAAATCTATATGAGGCATATGAATAGTAGTCATTCCAAATTATTTTAATGTTACAGATGAACCTGCTGCCTCCTAGTAGTGGCCCTGGCTTTTCAGCCTCTGCCTGTGGAAAGCCCCAGTGCTTTTGTGTATCTTTTAATCTCATAATATTTTGTGGTCACCCTATTTCCTTTTATGCTTTTAAAGTTTAAGTGATGTACACTCCCTACAGTTTTCACTCATTTTTTGTGAATCTTCTACCTATACAGTTTATCTGATGCTATTAAGATCTACTTCATGAAGTGATAGATCAATATGTACCCTGAGTTAGGTAATCACTTGACAAAAAGAACAGGGTATGAATCTAAATCACTCTTAAAGATGAAAAATAACACAAAAATATAGCACAGTGAACGTAAACCCCAGAGATTCTCTTCTGAAAAGTCACTAAAAAAGCAGTCAGTATCTACTCTCCTCTGGCTTGGAGAGTTAATACTTGTGTGAATATGGGCTATGAGACCCTGGCCCCCAAAGATCAACCCTGAACTTCCCTCAATCACAGTGCAGTATGTAGCAGGTTTGAAGGTATTCATCATTTGCTTAAAAAATGAGAGTATCTGGAAAACCAAAAAATATGCTCCTTATCATTTTACATCAGTCTCTTTGTAAAAGATTCTCTTGCTTGTTATTTTGTGTTTTGTTTTTCCCTATAAAAGAGGCTGATCAGGAAGAATACACCAAGAGCCATGTGTGCAATAAAATTCACTTTTTTTTCTTCCCTTCTGATAAATCCAAACGCATTTCCTGTTTTGTTTTTTTTTTTCTATTTTTTTTCTGATGATCTAGAGAGATTTCAGACAACGAACATTGTCCCAGGCTTACATAGTACATTAACAGATAGTTTTTGTAACAGGAAGGGGGGGTGGGAAGAAAAGTCCTTGGGCATTACAATTAAAATGCTGAGTTCAACTGCTTTCTTGGAATGCTAATGGGAGCTCTGTGTAGGGGGAGGAACCTGAGACTAGATCCACATCAGTGTTCTATTTTTCTCTACTTTGTGTCTGAATCCAAATTGAAACCAATGAGACTGGGACAGTCCTCTGAGACTGTGAGCTTGGCTGAAGAAATGGAGAAACAGGAAATCAGAATTATAACTTCTTAGGGCTATTCAGCCAAGGAGAGTAGGGGAGAGAGGAGAAAAGTGTCCCGGAGACCAGACAATATGTGGGGGTGTATGTTGAGACATGGACAGTCCTGGGAGGTCTGATCCACAGTGATTTGGCTACTTCTGGCTCAGCTTGACCTTAGGGCCTGGCAGTCATCCTCAAGCCAGTAAATTCCCATTATGTGAGACTTCCTTGAACCTTAAATGTCTTCATGGTGGCCTGGAAAGTGGATGCTATTGCTGGTAAAGGCTTTTTGTCTGCCTGCACACTGGAGCCTGCTATCTTCTCTCTCTGTACTTTGTTGCTGCAGAACTTGCACAGTTGTGGCTTTTTTTTTTTTTGTATTGTATCTCAACTGATAATATCATTGATAGATTTGAGGAAGAAAAGAACAAGTAAAAAAATACACTTCTGACTCCAGATTCCATTTTCCTGTTGATACAGCTGGTGTTTCCTACTGGATGGATCAGAGGATAGTTTAACCCTCAAATCTTGCAGTTATGTTACTTCAGCATCACTGGTTTCTCTTCTCAAAGCAAATTTCCCCTCTTGTCTCTGTCCAGAGCAGCCTTTTCTTTTTTTCCTTTTTTTTTTTTTTTTTTGCATATCCCCACACATTTCACATCCTGTTGTGGTTTAACACTTTATTCATAAAGGACAGGATTTCCTCTTGCTTTTGGTGAAAATAAATGCTTCTCTCCTTTTCAACCCCCACTTTCTGGTGTTGTGTTCATGGAGAAGAAAGTAATTATACCTTCTAAATTTAATTCACAGTGATTAAAATTCAATCAATAAATTTCCTGGCAATGGCATCAGCAGAAGATCGATGTACCAAAATTCTGTAAACAGAATTTTTGTTTTATGAGATGAGAAAGTGTCTATTGGACTTCACCCTGGGATAAATTACATGCCAAGGGGATTTCAGCCCTTCATACTAGATCACATTTGAATCTGTTTTCACTCTGCTGTTGTATGGCTACATACTTGATGTCATTGGTTGTATCACATCCATTGGTGGGAACCTTTCTGAACCTGGCTGTGGCATCCTTAGTAAAATGTATCTGCTTCTGGTGTGGAGATACAAGTACATCCAGGCTGAGGAATATGCTGTCTGTCAGATAATTATTCCTCTTATGTGAACAAAATGTAGAACCTTTGTCTTTTTGTCTAACATAGATGGGTTGAAGGTGCTCAGCTGTGGTGCCCCCCTGCATTTGAAATCCTCCTGATATTTCTGAAAGTCATATTCAGCAAAATTCATATGTTATGAACTGAATACTGATTTTTCTGTGGGTGAGTAAATAAAAATGTATTCTTCCTGGATACATCACCAGCATAGCCAGGGGCCTATAGCTCTTTTAGCAGTTATGAATTTCCTACTTCTCCCTATCCATACAGATATCTTCATAGAAAATTGTGATCTCCCTTACACTTTTTCCCTGTCTGTCATCTCCCCTGATAGCTGCTTCATGTTTCTTCATGGTCTGGGCATCTCACAACCTTCAGGGTTTGTTTCTTGTAGCAAAAGAAACATTATCACCCCTGTTCTGTGGACACAGAGAGGTTAAATGCCTTAGTCCTTCAATCTAGAGTTTACCTTCTCTACCTTCAGCAGCTCTAAAAGCTTCTAGAGTAGTTAATGAGTCTCTTGTGTAGTCAGTGCAGTGATCTTCTCCTCTCCTGCCAGTAGAGAGGGGTTCAAGGTTTGCACCCAGTAGCTGTGAGCACAGAGAAGCTGAGGAGAGTGTGGTCTTTTACATATTATCTCACCAGTGCAAAAGATCCTACTGATACACTGGATGTCTTGCAAATGTGATAGCTGCTGATAACCAAATCTGCAATATTTTACAAGACTGGACAGTGAGCTGATGATTTGCTCATGGACATTTTTGGAACCATTGTACATAGGCATTTGATTGTCAGTGTTTTTATTTGTTGACTAGCTCTAAATTAATTTGACTATGCAAATCATCTGACTTCCATTACTATCACTATTATTTTAAGGAATTCATATTTCAGTCATGTTGTTCTGGCTGCCATTTATCCTTTGCAGTGGTGATGAGAAGTGAACAAGATGCATCCAGGTACAATAACTGTATGGCTATGTGGTCTGCATTAAAAGAAACTTCTCTTAAGCAACCGCTGTTAAAAGATGCGCCTTTTAGAAGTCTTATTTGTAACTACTTCTTACTACATTGGCATCTCCAGGTCCCAATCAAAACTCATTTTATCCCATTCTCCTCATTTCACCTATATTCTTAGATAAATAAATGTCATTATGTCTTGTGAGAGGCCTTTTTTCTTTCTTGCCTTTTCTTGGGGAAAGCTGATCAAATATCCTCTTGGTTGTGTAAGACCTGAGTAGCTTCTACATTCACTGAGAAGAAAAAAGGGTTTTTTCTGCCTTTAACAGGATGAATTGAGCCACAAATGGCTATGTACTACAAAACTTTGACCTCCTGATGGACTTTTCCTGAAAGCGGTGGGTTTTTTCCATTCGTAGGAAAGAAGTGGAGCTTGGTTCGTTTGTTGACTGGTTGGGCTTGTAGCTCAGGTGAAGATAATGACAGCATTCAGAAAATTAATAACAATTTTTTCATTTGACTGAAAGCAGTTGATTTCTAATGGGATCCCCAGACTTGTTAGTCTCTTATGAAGAACTCATTTATCTCAGGTTAGTGCCAGCTTTAGGGTATTAGTTTCATACTAGTTGGCATTCAGTTTATGGACTTCTGATGTTCTTTGGTGTATCCCTTAGCCTCAGGCACTGGATGGCATTGCACACCTGACTATCACTGAGATGGATCTGAGGAACTGGGTAAGAATATCACTAGATCTCAATTTCACAAAAAAAAAGGATGCTTCATTCCACCACTCTCCTTTTGGTAGACTATGAGATATTTGGGCAGGACTGTGTATTGTAATAGATCATAAAAAACTCAGCACAGGAGTGACCTGGATCTGGTACCTCTGATGATGAGTACATTGAGTGTACTCAATTTACAGTCTCCTCCTTTCTGCTTGCAAAAACCCATACTCCAATCTACTTCAGGGTCCTGACTGTCATCTAGAAAAGTTAACAAATACCAGATTTGTTTACTGGTTTCTTCCATCCACATAGCTTAAGCCTCTCCAGTATCATGCTCCTGCTAAATGATCTCACCTTAAATTTGACAAGGTCGTTTGTGCTTATTTCACTTTACCTTCTAATATAGGCTTACAGCATTTCTTCTTCTTCTCTAGCAGTGTTTCTGGTTTGCTGTCTACCTGGTGTACACAGGTACAGACTCCTTTCCAGTTGTGGTCTGTACATCTGAACTCATCCAGAGCTTGTACCTACATTTCTATTAAATTAAATTATTTTATTTAAAAGGCTTTATTTTTTGTGTGTTTGTTCTTGTTCTGTGAATTTTTTATTTTTGATTCAGAAAAAAACTTTACTCAGAAGCATGTGCTTAGCATTCTGCTGCTTGTCCTTTTCAGACATCAGTTATCAGTGTTGCAAAGGACTTTGGTTTCCCTTTTTGAGATCTTTTTTTCCTACATTCTAGAACATAGTGACAAAATATCTAGTTAAGTGTTGGGGGGGGTAAAAGAGGCAGGTTTTTGACATTGGTACCCTATGATAAGGCTAAAAGCTTGATATCAGCTGTAGAAAGAAAACAGTTTAGGAAGAATTCAATACTTAATTCCTTGACTAAGTGATATAAAGCAGCATATTCTCGGTTCTGTGTATTGTTTTATACCTTCCTTCAGATCCTTGAACCTGAAGCAGATTATCTGGATACACATCTGTTTGTGTAAATCAGTTTATAGCACTCAGAGAAATGTAATGTGAATAATGTCTAGGATTTTAAAAGAGGAGAAAGGACTTACATAATAGCGAAGACAGAACATTTAAGCATTGCAAATAGCATATAGGCCATGGTGTTGTTTCTGTCCTTCTGCTGATGTTATGAGATGCCCATACAGTTTGATGGGTGAGGAGGTATAAGGTGTTCAGTTCCCTTTTCTTCCTTGTGACAACATGGGCACTCCAGTTATTTCATATTTGTGGTTCATCCCTCACCCTGCCTTAACCATTTCATATAATTTTAACTTGAAGGGAGGTGTGGTGGTTTGTCTTCTGACTATGCAAGTCTCTTTTGCCTCTGCACCCTCAGTGGCACCCTCAGTGTGATAACATCACTTATTCACATCTCATATATCTTAGCACTACAGTCTTGTTTGCACAGATTCCAGATGTCTGATGTTTATTCAGAACATCAGTCCAACCTCTTGCTGTCGGGATGCAACCCATTGTCTTCAACTCCTGTTTCCCTTCCTTAATTTAAATACTACTGTGCCTGGCTCAGTAGGTTTTTTAACAGCATAAATACTTCTTTTAACCCTATAAGATTTCTCCCATCAGACTTTGCAGACTGTGCAGTCACTGATGCAAAGAAGTGCAGCTCTTGCTATCTTCTCTTCCCTATATCTGTCAAAAAATAGTGTAATCAAAAACGCTTATCTAATAATCCCCAGAATTTTTTTTAAAACAATCTAATTTTCATATATAGAGGTTAAGGTTCCTTTACACTGATGCAGCCTTATAACAGAAAACTAAACTCTGAGTTTGCCATAATGTCACCAGTAACTCTATGTCATCTGTACCAATCACAGGAGCTTGTTTTCCACTGTCTGGTATGTCATGTGCTCCTTCCTACCTGTATGTAGTGAACACCAGTGACTGAGTAGACTCTTGCACGGATGTTCCTAGGTATAAGTGCAGCACAATAAGCGTTGAAGTTAACTTCCAATAAGCATTGGAAATCAATTTGTTTATTCTCAGGGAAACTTATGGTGGGTGATAACAGCTGAGTTTTTCACAATACAGATGTGAAAGTATTACAAGGTTTACAAGTATGGCAATAATATTATGCATGTTGAACAAGAGTCAGTGGGGTTTCTGGAGGCTGTAAGGGAGGTTCTGCATCTCTCATCCTTCTCTTAATCTCTTGTTCCCATTCTGTCTCATTTGAATGGGACTTGATCTTAGTTGACTGAGATTTTATCCAGCAGTGAACCCTGCAGGTTCTTCCTCTTCCTGCCTTGATGGTAATACTTTCTCCTCTTTTGGACCAAAGGAACACAACATAGAAATCATATAGATGGTGTTTGGCATTGCTGGAACTCAGAACTGCAGTATTACCATTACTTTTTCTACTGCACAGTGTAAGATTTCATCTGATGATACCCCTCTCCCACTCTGGGTTTTCAGTGGTTTCCTGATTTGATTTTCTAGAAACAGCCCCAGGCACTAGTCAGACTCTGGTTGAACATTTAGATTCCACGATTCTGTGAAGTAAAACTTTCCTCATAGAAGTGGGGCCAAACAACACTCAAATGAGATGACCAGACTGTGTCAGATACTGATGTGGATGCCTTTGCTTCAAACTTAAAAATGCTGCTGTACTGATCTCTCTGCACACACAAACCTAACTCACTTCAAATGCTATGAAAGACTTTTGCCATGATTTTTCCTGCCAAAGGGTAAGATAACATATATTTTGAGATAGGTCTTAATGTTCTGCAATCAGACTCTGAATTAGCTTTGGGTCTGCCTAGAGTGTGCATAAGTCTGTCATCCTCTGTCAGCCCTAAGGATGTTGCTGACCTGTATGTCTTACATCTGCATCCTCTGTCTAACAGATCACATAAAATTCTATAAGCTACAGTTACAAAAATATACCTTGGTACAAAAATATCCTTGCAAAACGGGACACTTTACCTGGAAACGCTGCTGTATATTCAGAAAAGTTGTAGGCTCCATCTGTTTTTTACTTAACCACAGGGATGTAGCAATGCAGTCTTACTGCTCATCTTCCATCATGAATCTTGAAGTGGCTTTGATATAATGCTACAACACTATTATAAATGGTAGTTATGGGTTTTTTTTGAATGAAGCCACATGTGCCGTGTGTTCCAAAGGGGCCATTAAAGTAACAGCAGCAGCAGCTTCTCATTCCTTCTATTATCTTGAAATCTTCCAGCTACAAAACCAGACTTGTGGTAGGTTTTCTGTTATGAGATAAAATAATTATTAGCTGCCAAATATAATTTTTGGCTGTGCTCATGCTATGAGATGGGAAGGGCCCACAAAATAAAATTATTTTGTCTGCATTTAACAAAAAGTTCAGGCTTTATTTCTCTCTTCCAGAACCAGACTTTATGTGGCACAATGCAGGACTGAACTGATGAATACACCTTATTGGTTGTTTGGGTTCATGGGCATATTCCACGTATGGTTTTGACAAGATATGAATTCACAGACTGCCAGAAATGCTGGTTTTCAACGTCCTCTGGCGGTCTTTAAGACAACATCTGAGGATCTTAAAGATTCTGAGCCTCCCTGGGTGACCTATGCTGGTGTTGCACTGCTCTTCAAGTGAAGAAGTTGCCTTCCTGGTGTTCAAACTAAATCTCTGTAACTATCTTTTGTGTCTGCTTCTGATTAGTATACCTTCTGCTACTACTGAGAAGAGTGGACTGATACTAGATCACCCATTAACCTCTTTGTCAAGCTACAACATCTTGTCCTTGGTCATGACCTTTAGGTCTCTGACCATCTTGATTGCCATCCTCAAGGCTGCCAATTCTTTGATATCCCATTTAAAAGTGAGGGTTCAAGACTGTAGCCCAGGAAATTAATTACTCTGTTTAGATTTCATGAATACCAGATTCTTTTCTATATTCTCTCTAAACAAATTATTAAACAACAATGGCAAAATGAGGGCAAGTAACTAGCCCTTAGTATGGATTTCAAGGAGGAAGACACTTTGACAGTTGGAAAATAAAGTGATCACCTTGGAAAGTCAAAGCTAGAGGGATATAGCAGTGGAAATTTGATGTGGAAGAATAATTTTCTTTAAAGGAAACAGGGAAGCATAACTTAGTTCATCAGCAGCTCTATGGAAGTCAAGTAAACTGTTTCATATTTGAGAATTTAAATAACAATGACATTTAAAAATTAAAAGTTGTTTAAAGTCAAAATCCTTTGCATTGGAGCAGAAACAGAAAACTGTTGATACTTGAAAATGCAGATTTCTATTTTTATTAGAAAAATCATAAAAACAAAGATGATTTTGAAAAGTGTCATGAAATCTGTACTATTCTTGCAATAGCAAAAAAAAAAAAAAAAAGAAAAAAGTGGAACTTCTCAATTTTACTTACTTCATTGTTCTGCCCATCTTGGGACAGTGCCCCAAGGGAGTAAGAGGACAGAAGGCCATGACTGAAAAATAAAAGATAAGCAAATGTAGAACATGGCTAATTGCAAAGTAAAACTTCTGCCAAAACAGTCTGTTCTTGTCTGGGAGCTGGAACTCAGCTCATGGCTCATATGTCAGCAACTTGTTCTGTACAGCTTCAGGATGGTTTGTAACCTTGTGACCTTGGATGGTTCAAATGCACTTTCCACTTTCCTAAAACTGAAGTCTTGTCTGGTTGTCCCTTCTGTAGACTTTTTTCATTGCTTCTCCAGATGTTGTTCCCTGTTACTTTTCAAACTCTAGTTCAAGCTAGTTTCACTGGATGAGCTTATTAACTAACTGCACAAAACAAATGTGTGCAGCACAAGACAGTTAAATGTTCATAGACCACAGAAACTATGCTGCTTAATATCCTGATTAGTGGAGTGTGTAGCGGCAGTGTCCATTTGTTAATGATGCCTGAACATTTTTAGGTCACCCTATTCCAGGCAATTGCTTATCTCACTGGGACAACACTTATGAAACAGCAGGTTGATTTCTATCAGAGAAGTTCTTTCCCTCTGAACACTCCATGGAAAAAGGTGAAGAAAATGTTAGGCCACACCGAGTGTGTCAGTATCTGCAATATTTTGTCAAAAAGGTGAATGTATGTAATCTTGACTCTGTTATGGTCTAAATTGAGTTAGAAAAGACTGTTACAAACATCTGACTACATTCTTTCTACAGATACATTTCCCAAAATAAATTTATGGGAAGTTGCTTGCTCATCACTCATAGATCCACTGAAATGTTAATGGTTGACTCACTGTGGATGTTTTATTTTCTTAGGCTATTGAATGTTATGTTTTATGCAGAATGTTCCTTTCTGCTCAGTTGTACAGTGTACAGAAAGAATAAATCTGACTGGCACCTGACATCTATAAAAACATCTTATCTTTTCTGGGTTCAGAGCCTGTTATTTTACAATATGTTCTGAAGTTTACATGTCTGGGATCAATTTTATGAGGTGTCTAGAAGCTCAGGCATCCTCTGCAGAAACTGAGCCCCAAATAACTTTACTTTTCTCTTACCATTACACGTTCTGATTTATATGTCTGTGTCGATGCTAGTTCACTTGTCACTAGTACTACCTGTGACAGTTTATGAGCATTCACGAGGACTTCGGGATTTGTAGCAAGAGTATAAAAGAGAAGTTATCCTGATGGTACTCTGATAACTGACAATCTTGCTGTATGAAGTGGCTCTTTGTTGATCTATTTGCTTTGGGTGTAATAATAATGCAAATATTCAGCAATATTCAGCTCAGAAGTTCCAACTGAGCAAGATCAAGAAACAAACTTCTACCTTGAGACCCTTTTTTAAGCCCACAGATGTAAGTCATGCCCTGTTTTTCATTGTTAATGTGTCCATCTCTCTGACACACATTATGAGGTGTTGACCTCTGTTCTGGGATGAAAGTAAGCAGTGTCTATGCTTGCCCAGAGATGCAGCTGAGCGGTGGAAGGGTATGTGTCTTTATTTTATGTATTATTTATATTTCATTTTGTCTTTTCATTTTTACTTCTTTTTATTAAGCTCCAGGCACAGTTTCCCCTGGGAACTGTGCTATGTCAGGTTAGGATATTCACAGATCAGTGAACGTGGATGCTCACATCCTGGGTGCCTTGTAGAATCATTTTGGTTAACAGGAACTTTTAAGGGTGGTACGTTGTATTGGAGCTGGCTCTATGGGTATTTCTGCTTGTGCTGTCTAAATAGTTCAGCCAGTAGGTGGAACCAGGAGAAAGCAGATGTGTCATTTGGCAGAAAGACGGTGCAAATGCACTACCCTTTCCCTGGGAGATGCCTCCCTAAGCATACACTTAAAGATGTATTTTTAAATTCAGCGTCCCTTTTTAGGACAGACAATCTACAACATCTGGAGTTTTTTCTACACAGTGACAGGCTGTTGCTGTCAGGCCTTGGTGCATGAACTCCCCACAGTAAGGCTGCTTGGGTCAGCCTGCAAATCAGCTGATTTGATCGCATAGTAGTAAGGAGGACATTTAATAAAGATTTCTTCACTGACCGTTTTCTCTTGTGAATGTGTCAGAGATGGAGGACGGGGGATAATCCAGATCATGTTGTATCCCTCCATCTATGACATCTGGCATTTACCCAGAAAGGCATTATGATAAATGTAGGTTAAAAATATTCCTTTAATATGGTCTATTGTGGGTAATTGAAAGAAGTCCACCTAATGGTATGTGCCATGCAAAACACAGATTGTGCAGCTAAGTGTGAGCTCAAAAGTTCTTCTTTTAGAACAAATTACTACCAAGAAGAAAACAGCAGGAGATGATAAGGTATTATGGTTTCAGCAGATCTCAATCTGCCAGAGGATTTGAATTTAGAAGTCACTGTCTTTTCTGGACTTTTTACCATCCATAAACCAGAGGGAAAGTACCGAGATAGCTCTCCTTACCTTCACCCAGAGCACCATAATGAGAAAAATATTTAAAAGAAAAAGATTTTAAGAGTAAGATTTTGCAACATTCAAACAGTGAAATCAATTCACATCAATGTATTTTTAAACACTTGTAAAAACTGGAAGCAAAGGAATATACTGCAAAGTGTCTAGGGCTTTGCTGCTTAAAAGTAAAGCTGGAGGTTTACCCATGCATTATGTAAAAGTGCTGGTATATATCTGTCTTGCTTGCAATTTGGACTATACACAGTAATTTCAACACCATATCTTGGTCTTTCTAGTTTGAAAAATTAAAACAAACTTAGAATTACAATATTTTCAAAAAAAAATTGGAAATATACTTTGCTAATAGGTAGAACATGCTGCCAAACTGACTGTATCCATACTGTATCTTTAAGACTTGGATAGTAAAACATGGCTACTGAAAATATTGAGTTTGTGGCCATGGCAAGCAGTGAGTCATTTTTTAATTTCTTCTTCTCTCCTTTTGAATGTAAACACAGAAATTGGATGGAAATTGCTGCTAGCAAAATACTATTCTCTGTACATGTATAAAGTAATTTTGGATCTTGCCAAGTGTAAGTCAGGAACAACTTCAATATTGGAGAGCTATCAGTCATGGCAGGGTGAGAAGGGCCTTGTTATGATTTAATAGAATGGGCTTTTACCTCCAAAAGCAGCAAAAATAGAGCTCATTAATAATTTGTTGTGGAGTATTTTCTCCTTAGCGTCCAAGATAACAAATCTGCAGAGCCCAAGACTGAATAGTAATCATACAAAACAAGTTAATTACCAGTACCTGGAAAAAAATAATTTCCTAGGAGACGCATTCTTTTACTTTTCTGACATTTTTTAATTAACTTGTCAAATCTCCACCACTATGCTTTTTGGTGTTACGTCTCTCTTCACTCTCATTTTGGATTTCTTACAAAACCATTGTCCTCCTATACGTTATATTGACCCTAAAGACATGATTCCTGAAACCTGAACTTACACAAGGGGGTTGGTTTGTTTGTTTTTGTTTAAGGATGGCCATGGATTAAGGCCACTACAGTGTGATTTCCTGTTGATAGCACCTGTGGAAAGAGCTTTTTTCACTGTGGTATTATTCATCATGTCTTAACTACCATACCTATTAATAGGAATCTATATCCCAAAATTCTTTGTGACATTAAAGTAATAGGGCTGAATGACTTTTCCAAAAGGGTTAAGATATTCTGTTGATGACAGCTGACCATGGAAAAGCAAGAACCAAGGTTTTTATAAATCTACAGAATTGTTTTTTCCGTAGCAGATTTCTGAGGGACATACGAAGGAAAGGAGAAGGGCCTGCAGAGATTGTGCACTTCTTCTAGTGGACAACAGTTTCAAGAGGTTGGGGTTTTGTTAGGCAGCGATGGAACCTAGGACATGATGACGCTTCCATCTTACCATACCTTTCCTATTTGTAAAATTCAGGAGTCTTAGTATTTGGATGCTTGTCCATGCTGATTATTTGAAGATGCTCATGTAGCCCACATTAGGTGTTCTCCCTATGGCTTATTCAGACATACCACTGGACATTTCAGCCAGCACATCTAAAAACTACAACAGCGAGTTGCTACAAGGACACTTGAATAGCTTCCTTGGCCAGCTCAGGATTTAGACCTAGAGGAAGGGCTGTTAAATAATTTACTCCAAATACCTGTCTAGCAAAAGCCACCAAATGGCTCCCAGCTGCCTAGTCCTTCACAAGAAATCACCCTCAGTCCTTCATATATGATATAGGACTAGCAGGGTTCCTCCTTGCTACGTGTGTTGACTCACAGACACTTTCATATCTACACAGGGTAGAAGCTGTTTGCTTGCTTGTGTTGACAATAGAACCAAGGACTGTGATAAGATTTACTTACAGGGTTGGGCCATGGTAATGGGCTCTTTAAATAGCTGTGTGACTTTTGTCCATGTATCTGGATTTTATTATTAAGCATTTTTTTAAAACTATTATCAACAAAGTAAATAGTTTTATTGCACTTGAAGAAGCCTCTCTTCTCAAGTGACAGATTATTTCACCTACTTATATTATTGTGAGTGGAATGAAAAATACTACTATTAAAAGGCCAGGGCTTTACAGTGATCTGAATGTTCCTCTTTTAACAACCTAGGCAACATCAAGGAGCCTTAAAGTGGGAGTAAATCATATTGGTATGTTTTCATTTAAACATGATCTTAAAGGTGATTTTAAGCCAACTTTAAGGCCAACTGTTTGCAAAAGGAGCCTTAATGGAGCTGGGAATTATGCCCAGAGTGAACACATTGCCTATTTTGCAGTGATTAGCAATGTGTTAACAATTTAGTGCTCTAAATACAGAGTAACTAATTAGTAAGATATATATACCTTCAGATATAGCCATAGCAGGTTTAGAAATGTACTTTGATTAAATTTGAGTTTGCTAACAAGGAAGATGTAGAAGACAGTAAAAGGGCTTTGCAGGGGTATCCTGAGAGTTCATTTGCTGTGGGATCACATTCTTTGGGAGGTTTTTGCTCACAAAGTCTTGATTTGAGGCATTTTATTCATGGAGGGGTGGTGGAAAGACTTTTATTTGAGATATCTGAAGCCCTAAAGAGGACAAAATACTGAGGAAAATACTGTACAGTACAAGGTAGCCAGAAATACATGGAATTACCTTAAGTAATTTCTAGATCTTGACTTTCCCTGTTAGCACTTTGTAGGGTTACACACTTGTTCTTTGCAGCCCTCATAGTTTGACACCAGAAAGGACTTTGTGACTCCATGTGCTCAACTAGGGTTATGTTCTGGCTGCTATTGAAAGGCTGTGCCCTGCTTGAGCTCCATGTGGAGCTCAGGTTTTCTCTGCAGTGACCCTGGTAGAAAAGACACACTTCTGTTTTGTCACTGGGTTAATTTGCACCCTTCCTGCACCACAAACATGGCTGGTATGTTAAATGTCATCCAGAACTTGCTCTGCAGGAACTGCAGAGCAGAAGTCAATGAACTTCTGTCCTCTGTGGATTTTGCTATAAGCTAAGGTACCCCAGCAGGTCCATTATCTCCATAATGGTAACCTGATCACGTTTACTGGAGTAGTATCACTGTGTTCCATGAAATCCCTTTTCTACCCTGATGTACCTTGATCAGATTTTTTTGTCTGATTATCAGATTTTGAATTAAGTTCTAGGTTGTTATTTTTTCTTATTTGCCAAGGAAATGGAGATTAGGAAATGGAAATTTAGCAGTATCGTCCCCACAAAAGTTTTCCTTCCTTGATCATCATGCTGGCAAATATTTATGCACAGCTAATGGGAAAAAAACCTAATATTATGAAGCTTCACTTACACTCATCCAAATTACAGGTCCCACAGTGACTTCATGTAGGACAAAAGCATGTGCCAGAAGGCGTAGGTGGAAAATCACTGCAGAAATATCCCAGTTGTTTGACTGTGTGGGCCAGGACAACTACAGTGGGATTATCCTGGGACTACAGTGTGAGACCTGAAAGCCCACCACAGACAGACCTAAGAGCCTCATGACTACTGTAGGATTCACAGGAAGCATTTCTGTTGAATATGGTAGTCTGGACACTGTGAATGGTGGATAAGGGGGGTTTTCAGAGTGCTTAGAGGAAATACATGATACTTTTTTGTTTTAATTAAGTTTGGTTTTTTTTTTAAATACTATAACCATAGTGTACCTTCATTGCATAGACCTGGGAGTCTTTCAGGGAGCCTGACATCCATTCCGTGATGGAATGCTAGGCATGTGGTTTTCAGATTATGCTCAGAATGTAGAGGATCATGACTGTATGTCTGTGAGGATGGTGGACTGACAGACTTGTTTACAGTCGCCTTGTAGGTTTATGGGATACTGTGTTCCATTTGCAAGACCCCCACGAATACGGGTAAGCCTGAGGAAAACAGTATCAAATGGGGCCACATGCACTTTCACATGGCAACATGATCACCTTTATATTGCTTGGCGAACTGAAGGGCAGCACCTGCTGCGTGAGGAAGCCTTTGAGTAGCCAAGAGGCCCTAGAGCAATCTCTCAGTCTACAGGGACAGCAGATATGGTGTGGCACAATCCTCTGCCAGAGCAAAATACCACAGGGTGACACAGACTGGACACATCACACCTTCTTCTCATGTATCAGAGGGGTTTTGGCATGTTCCTACATAGAGAGACTCCTTTGTTTAGAGATGAGAGGTCTGGAAAAGGCTGAGTACCAGCAGGCTGGGGGGTGTGCAGTTTGGGGGCTAGTCTTTGCTGTAAAGCATTTGCACTTGGCCAGTATCTGAAGGAGTTTGTAAAAGAACAGTGACTGCTTCCTTTCCATGGCTTTGACATTTATTCTTTGGTTTCCTTATAATCTCTTTAGACCTGAGGGGATTTTAATTGAAGACTATTCCAACAAGCCTCACAGCCCCCTTTTCTCTGGAATGCTTTCCAAGCTGTGTTTCTTTGTTTGTAGGCCATTGCCCAGACCTCCACCACCATGACCCCCACCATCCTTGCCACAACAGAGGTCTACACGCGGACTCAGTACTGTAAGTGGCCGTGCGAATGTCCGAAGTCCCCACCTCGGTGCTCAGTAGGTGTCAGCCTGGTCACAGATGGCTGCGACTGCTGCAAGACCTGTGCCAAGCAGCGTGGAGAAAGTTGCACTGAGGCCGACACTTGTGATTTCCACAGGGGCTTGTACTGTGACTACAGTGGAGACAGACCTAGGTACGAAATAGGAGTATGTGCACGTAAGTGATGTACATATACTTTTGACTTAGATATACATTGGCAGCTCCCCTCAATCTGAACAATGGTTGAGATTTATCTCATTAGATACCTGGCTGATCCTCATCAGCTCCTCCATTTAGCATCTTTCATTTCCTTATAGCTGTCTTCATTCTGAGGGTAGTTGGCTGGACAAAAAATGACATCTGAATTCTTTCTCTTTAAGCTGGCTGCAGCCAAGAGCAAGGAGCTACCAGCGTTTGAAGGCCTTTGGATTTGCAAGTAGATGATTCTGTATTCCCTGTAACAGGGGGAGGTGCTGTAGAGGCATGGGGATGAAGGAAGGATAGGTATGCAGCTGGCTTTAAAAACAAGCAATATGGGTGTCTGCGTGAAAACCATGACATTAAGGAGACACTTTTGGCTTCTTCCCAATAGTGGATCCCTAGGAAGTATATCACATGGTATCCTGTCAAGACGGCCAGGGATGAGTTATCTCCTAGCAAAGTTTCTCAGTGACAAATTGAGGTCTGAACTTTAATCTTACGATGGTTTCGGTCACACTGACTGCCATGAAGCAGAAGGATTTCTTCCTGCCTGTCATAACAAACTCTTGGTGGGATAATTCATGAGACTGGAATGATATTATTCAATAACGAGAGGAAAAATACATGAGATAGTGTTTTGCATGTCAAGGATATATTCACTTGTTCAGAGATGCCACACATGAAGGGAAAATGATCCATTTATAAATGATTAAAGATCATTACTCATGCACATTAAAAGGGAAAGGATCAAGGGTACAAGCACACAGACAGCTGATCAGAAAGGTTGCTGACTCTTTAGCAAGTTATTAGAACATATTGGTTGTGGCTTTAGATTCATAAACAGAAAAAAAGCTTTTTAGAGGGAGGGTCTTCTAGCCTGGAATATAACCATGAATGAGGTACTAAAAGGAAATGTAGAGGTGAAAGGAAACCTGGAGGAGAGCTGATTATGAGATTAATGGGTAGAATATTGAACTGACCTGCAGGAAGGAGAAAAGACTGCAAACAGTGGGTTTCAATAAACTTAGTAAATCAGCAGAATTTCAAAAGGGGCAAATCTGAGGAGTAAAGAGGTTCAGAGTATCTGGCAGTTCATCAGAAAAATTATAGTAGGGATTGCTGTTCCTCAGAAGAGGAAGGATGGAAGCATAGTAAGAAATGAACTTCGCTTTGCATTAGGTCAGACATCAGAAAAAAGCCCACCACAACAAACATGCAAAAAGTACAGTCTAACAAGATTTTTGTAAGACACAGGCAAAATAACAGGAAAAGGTATGTGCAAGGACCTGTAAACTTAAACAGTATTTTTTTTTCTCAGGATGGTGAGACACTGGAACAGGTTGTCCAGGGAAGTTGTGGATGCTCCATTACTGGATGTGTTCAAATCCAGGTTGGATGGGGCCTTGAGCAACCCAGTCTAGTGAGATGTGTCCCTGAGATGGCAGGGGGGTTGCAACTAGATGATTTTAAGATCCCTTCCAACCAAAACTATTATGTGATTATATGATTTTCAAGATTAGAAAAGATCCATGGTTAAGAGAATATGAGATCATTCAAGTGTATGGTCTGAAGTATGTGTGGAACATTCATGGTTTGTCTGTAAGAATAGGTTAGACAAACATCTGCAAAGAATGGCATTGTTACATCTGGTCCTATGTTGAGAGAGAAAAAAAAAGCTAGGTGTTGTCTCAAAGCTATCTCAGCTCTCCTAGGCCTCTTTAAAGACCTTCATGTTGCTTCACATTTATTTGTTTAAATGCTTGCTTTCTTAGCAGGATATTTTTTTGGGTTTGTTTTGTTTTGTTTTGTTTTGTAGTCTTCCCATACATCCCAGGCATTCAGTATGCCTGTGGCGATAGCACTGTGATGCAGGAAGACTGATGCCCATTTCCCCAGAGAGGTCTGGAAAGTTTCCCAATCTGCACTTTCACATCTCTACTGCCATGACAATACATCCCCTATTATGTGATATTTATGGATATATACTGAAGGTCATTGTGGTGTGCACAGCTGAGGGGCATGAGAAGTAGGTCTTTCCATGGTTAGGAAGTGAAGCAGCTTGTCTCTGGCTGCCATAGAAAGCTGTGGTCTTCCCTTTGCTTTCAACATCCAGGTAGATACACAATCTGAGATCTGCTGACATGTTCTTTCTCATGAACTAGGTCACCTATAGGCTGCATGACTCCTCTGTGAGCACATCAGCTACTGCCCTGACCGCAGGGTCAGTGAAGGCAAGAGCAGGACTCCTGTGGTGGGTGTTGGGGACTAACTGCTGTGAGGAATTTACAGCTGGATGCAAAATTCTAGGTCTAGAGAATCCAGAAATAAATAACCCAAAAGAACTAGGAACTGGCATTGGGAAAGGGAATGGAGTGAAACTGTGGGAAAATTCAGGCTGTATCTGAACTGACATGCTGAGGTGTCTCAGGATCTGGTCACCTGGACCAGATAGGAGCTCAGAAAGGAGCCTTCTGGTAGTCACTCTTTTTGCTCTCCTTTTGTTGTTGGCTTTTCTCTGCACTGAAGCAGAGATAGCAAGGTACTGAGCACATGTGCAGGTGTGGAGGCCAGCATTGTGCATGTGGGGACAGGAACAGGGAGGTGTTCTCAGATTACTTAATTTAGATGAAGACTCAGCAAGGTTCTGCATGAAGGTATTCAACAGCTCCTTTGTCTATGTTTGAGGACGTTCTCATGAGGAACCTCTTAATGTATGAGACCTGCAGAAGGCTGAGTTATCACAGTCCAAGAGGGATATGCTGGTATCAAAACATAAGGAAATATAGCATCTTCTTGGACTGTCATAATCTGTGTGTCCACCTGGAAGTTTAACTGAATTCTCAACTCACACTCTAGCACTGAATGTTGTCTCAAATACAAAGGGTGATTCTTTATCAAAACTGGAGCCGAGCATGAACTGGAGGTCTGGATCTATGGTTCAAATTCCAAAACCACTCATTTTTGTGCAGAAGAATGGGTTTGTGTTTGATATTTTCACTCATCCCTTACTAAAAATAGGAAACCTCTGCAGAATTTTTAACCCAGCATTCAATTTGTGTTGGTCTTGAAGCAGCAGCATTGCAGCTCCATTTCCAACCAGGCTTAATACTCAAGCAACCTGATCAGTGTGTACACACTGCCTCCCTGTGACCAAGAAAGAAACTGGAGTGTGAATTTTCCCTTAAAAGATTTCGGCCACTGGTTCCAAATATCTGTTCATAACTTTGAAACAAAAAAGTTTCTGAATCAATGTGATTCCTGTCCATAGGCAATCAAAAAGCTTGGGTTTTTTTTATGATTTTGTTTAAACATATGCACAAAATACTAATTTTCATGGCTTTATAATGTCTTCATTTTTGAAGAAAACTGTTCCGTAATAATCTGGGTGAGATCTAGTTGCCTAAATATAGGAATCCAGTGCCGTTTTAGGTGCTCCTTTGCTACCTCAGCAGCTTTCCCCCTCCTGCTCCAGACAGGTACAGGTGTTGTGAAGAGCTGTGCATATTTGCAGCTCCATGTAGTTCTTTTATGTACCCCTGAAACCCACAATTTTTACTCAGTATCTATTTCTATCTTTGCTCCTACTGCAAGTAACTTCAAGCAGTATGCCATTAAGTGGTCTTTTAAGTGAGCATTTGGAGATAAATAGCATTTTATTTTCTCACTTCTTTTTTTTCCATGAAGCATTAAAGGAATCTTTGGGTTTGTGGGTTATTTTTGTTTTTGTTTGTTTGGTTGGTTGGTTGGTTGGTTTTTGTGATTCATAATGAAAATAGTTTCCTAGATGGTGTGACCATATTTGGCTCAGCACCACACTGAACACATCACCCTGCATCACTGCCATATCTCCACATTGGCTCTGCTAACCCAGGAAGTAGCTTGGTAAAGAAACACATCAGCACTGTTTGTTGACAGCATTATTTTAATTATGCTCTGTGTGTCTTTCCCTCTTCTTTCCTTTCAGAGATTGTCGGTGTAGGATGTGTCCTCAATGGAGTCAGGTATAACAATGGGGACACATTTCAGCCCAACTGCAAATACAACTGCACATGCATTAATGGGGCAGTGGGCTGTATTCCCACGTGCACAAACTCACGTCCTCCCCTTGTCTGGTGCCCAAACCCAAAGCTGATTAAGATGGCAGGGAAGTGCTGTGAACAGTGGATTTGTGATGACTCAAAAAAAATCAGGAAGACGTCTCCACGCCACATCTCCTCTGCAGGTATGGTGGGAGTGAGGTGAACCTCTCTTTTGTCATCAGGCAAGTGCAGTCAGAGTCTACAACCAAAGTATCAGCTTGTACTGCCAGACCTGGCAGGCATCTGCTCTTTGTGTGAACAAGGCACAGAGTCTACCACACAACATATAATGAAGGACAGGACATGGAAAAAACAGTGATATGCTTGAACTCCTTAGCAGCAATATTAGATTCCTTAAACACGCTTGTGTGACAAAGACCCCTGTGAAGCACACATGCACTGGCACTTTGAAGATTTCACAAGTCCTTTTTACTTTTTTTTATTCCCCCCTCC
>JANHFX010009831.1:8336-52219 GCA_027560015.1 Chloroceryle amazona | reverse complement strand
GATAGAGGCTTTTTGCTTGGGTTATACTGTTTTAGTAGTATGATTCTATGATTCTAAAGCCCTTGTATTTCAGTAGTCCCGAACTTACATACCACCTTAAGAGCAGTTACTGTGTTGGAAGATTTATTGCCAATTGGGCTAAATTGTCTTTGTGTCAGTGTAGTTTTTAGCAATTCTGGGCTGAAGACACTATTGAACTACCTATCTTATGTATCGCGTAAGTTATCTTCTTTCCTCACACTTGTTTTCATAGTGAAGATCATATAGCCCAATGGACAGCGGTGGTACAATTTACCTCAAACGTGGTCCTAAATGCTTAGATGGACTCGTCATGTGTCTTAAATGTAACCATATAACTCCTCATAATCCTCATGATGCAATGTAGTGCTATTAGCCACATTAACCCCAAATTTTAGACTCACAGAGCTCAAGGAGACATAAGATGCCTGTTGTAGACCAGGATTTGGTTCTTTGATGATAAGAGTTTTTTCCCCAGTCCTTCATCTTTACTTTCATTGCATAAAACAAAAACTTGGTCTCCATTTTGTGAGTTAAACCATCAGAGTTTAGCCCTCACTTCTGTCTCTAGCTTTGAACTGTGAAGTAAGTTCAAATTCAAAACAACTACTACTGAAATTGTCCATATGTTTTCATGCCCTGTGTCCCAAAATGGGCATAACACAACTTTCATTGCCTGACTTTTATAAGTAGAAGCCTTACAGAAGCTAGACTAGCATTTATTACATTTAATATAATAATAAATATAATGATGAACAAGATTAATGTAGCAGAGCTTCTATCAGAGTTTTGCCTTTGGGCTGTACTGTTGCAGACCAGCGGGGACTTTGGCTGAGACTGTGAAGGAACCTAAACTGGGATTGTCAGCTACTTTCAAAACAGAGCCCATCCTTTCTTCAAGTGGCTGCTGGGCTCCCTGAGGGCTATTCAAGCTGCTCTTCCTCCCAGTGAAAGGCTGTGGCTGCTTCCCAAGCCCCTCAGCCATCCAGCAAAGACTGTCAACCAACCACTTTCTGCTACAGGGAATCAGTTGAATGGGCTCAGAAATAAACATTCATGATGAGATCAGATCTCATCCCTTTTCTTCACTGGCTGGCACAGGATTCTGTAAT
The DNA here is from genome assembly GCA_027560015.1 of Chloroceryle amazona. Taxonomy (NCBI): domain Eukaryota; kingdom Metazoa; phylum Chordata; class Aves; order Coraciiformes; family Cerylidae; genus Chloroceryle; species Chloroceryle amazona. Next base: position 51,089 of record JANHFX010009831.1, on the reverse strand, counting down.
TAAGTGTTTGTATTGTGGCAGCACCTGGGGGTCCCAGACAAGGACCCCGTTGTGTGAGGCTGTGAAGGGAAATAAAGAAATGAGCCCTGGTCCCAAGTGCTCACAGCACTGGAGGGTCTGACACAAGTAGGTCAGCGGCAAAGGGGGTGGGATGAGGAGGTTCACAGGAATGCTGAACCACTTCACTGTGGTTTAATTATTTGGATTAGTGACCTGAATGTGTAATGTGCTGGGGAGAGGGTGTTTAATATGGAAAGCTGCCCCAGCTAAATAATGTGGGGTTAATCTGGTCTCTGCAGCGTACGATGGAGAGGATGAAGCCTGGCAGAAGAACTGCATTGTTCACACCTCACCCTGGAGTCCCTGCTCAAAGACCTGTGGGCTGGGCATCGCCACCAGGATTTCCAATGACAATGACCAGTGCCGGCTCCTGAAGGAAAACCGCCTGTGCAACATGCGGCCCTGCGAGGTGGATATAACCAAGCATATCAAGGTGGGGACTGTTTCTTCACACACTCCTTGAGCTTTGCTTGGAAGCAGGACTAGCCTTTGTTTGGCAGCATTCAGTCCTTTGAGGGCTGCATGTCTACATGGATTTATTGTGCTGCAGAGAGGTAAAAAATGTATCATCCCTGTGCTTCAACATGTTGCTATGAAAACTTCCCTGAGAGCTTTAGTTACAGCCAAAATATCCTTGCAAGGAAAAGCAGGCAAGACAAGTCATCTGTGATTGCTGCCAGTTTGGACAGACCTGTGACTCAGCCAGCAGGAAAGCAATGGTGCACTGCTGGTCATGGCTATGTAAAATGCTTCCTAACAGCTTCAAAACCCTCTAAATATCAGGAAGTTGGTTGTGTGTCCTACCTGTGTCAGCACTCACTATTAACCTGTCTCTTTTTCTGTTCTCTGATTTAGCCTGGGAAGAAGTGCTTGGCTGTCTACAGGGCTGATGAACCAATGAACTACACCATCTCAGGATGTGTGAGCAAAAGTTCATATAGACCCAAATATTGTGGTGTCTGCACAGACAACAGGTGCTGCACACCCTACAAGTCCAAGACTATTGAAGTGAGGTTTCAGTGCCCAGATGGAACTGAGTTTTCCTGGAAAATCATGTGGATCAATGCTTGTTTTTGCAACCTGAACTGCAAGAACCCCAATGACATCTTTGCCGACTTGGCTCATTACCATGATTACTCTGAAATCGCTAATTAAATTGGCTGAATGCTGGAATTAACCCATTGCTCTGATTTTACAGAGGTTTTAAAATAAAAGGAGAATCTTCATCCACTGTTAATGTACAATTTGTTTTTTCTCAATTTAGGCTGTTAAATGTCCTCATTTTGCCACACTGTTTTTGGAGATACCTTAAACAAGCAGGATTTTCAACACTAATAGACCTCCATCTATTAATGGCAGCCAGAAATTCCTCTATGCACTGATTCCATGACTTAAATGACAATCCTGTTGGCACTGTCATTAATTAGGCCAGCAGTTTAATTGACCGAAGCAAATAATACTACACTAGTATGACTGTAAAAGTACAGTAGAGAGTAGCTTAGACATGAGATTCAGACATTATTACTGTCATCTATTGAATAATGCGGTCTGAGCTGGAAAGGGAGCATTGGCATACATGTTTTATTTTCATTAAACTTCTGTCTGTTGCTGCTCACCCTCAGGACTAGACTCCAGTCTTTGTCACGCTGACATCAGTCCTAGAATTTCCCCTCTGTCATTTTCTGTCAGATCCTGCCCCATGTTGAAGTTCATGGGAAAAGCCTTGGGAAAAGAGGCTTTCTTCTGAAATCTGTGTGATGAGTCCATCTCTCACTGTACTAGGCTGGGTCAAAGAACCTCTATGTCCTGCTCTCCTTGGAATCACCTTGATCTATTGGAGTATCTTGTGCCAGGGACATCTTTACAGTTTCCCTACCTGCTCTGACCTCGAACAGCTTGAATGTTCTGAATCCAAAATGGCCACCCCAGAGCTCATATTTTCACAATAAATCCTTTTATCCATGTATTATGTATTATTTCTAGGTTAGCTCTACAGATCTGAAGGATGAAATGTAGAGAGTCAGATGAGAGATGAAGGCAAACACATCATGTTCCTGTTTATTCACATAGATGGTATGGTTTGTGTCTGACCACCACCTCTTCCTCCCTGTGGTGTTACCAGCACACAGGTCCTGCTTCCCACTGCCACCTTATTAGTGACACATCTTTGTTTTACATGGCTGGGGTAGAGCAAAGGAGACAAGCTAAATGAGAAAGCAAGTGTTAGGCTTCCCATCAGCTCTGTGGATGAATGGATGCAGAAGGAGGGAACAACCCTTGTCATAACTGCTGGTGTATTAGTTGTAGCGAAGCTGCTGCTTAGAGTAAACATCCATGTAAATGTTTTCTGCAGAAGTGTTTTCACATGTAAATGTCAGCTAAGATAGGAAAAAAAAAACAAAAAACTGTCATCACCTTTCCAGGTAATAATTTTATCATCACATAAGGATTATGGAGCCATTTTTAAGAGAATATTTTTTTACTACAGCACTGATACAACATGGCACATTTGCTGTTGCTTCACTTGGGAGAGTAGAAACGTGTTTCTGTATGGGAAACTGTAGTATCTGCTTCCAAACTACCTGAGGGCACAGCAGAACTGCTGAATGACACATGGTCTGGAGACTGGACCAGTAGGGGCTGAAATTCAGATAATGCAACTGTTTTAAAACAGTTGCTTACTTTGCTTTAGTTTCAGTTGGCAAGTTGTCTGTCTTCACCTTGATAACCCAGAGAAAGCTAGATTTGCTTCTGGGAGACTTAAATCTTTCTGGCTATGACAAAGTAAAGCTTCTTGTGAGCCAGCTGAAAATAATGCAATGTCTATGTAAAAACATCTAGGAAAAATGCTGTATATCTTCAAAAGCTGTTAATTTCAATAACATCTTTATATACAAGCATAAATATTTTGGCCCATAATTTTTTTCATAGAGTTCAGTCATTTCATAATTCAAAACTTTTACTATTTTTTTTTTGAAGCTTCAAAGAAGTCCTCAGTGGCAAAAAAGAAGGGTGATCCCTGCCTTCTATCCCGTGTCCTAGTTCTTGCCCATCTTAAAATACCATACAGATGTATGTGTGCATATACACATATGTAATACATATATCAAATATATGCACACATATATGTATGTTGGTGCTTAAGGACATGTTTGGCAGTGGACTTGGTAGAGTTAGGTTGATGGTTGAAATTGAAGATCTTGACGGTCTTCTCCAACCTAAATGATTCTATGATTCTATATAATATTATATGCATGCATCTATAAAATGTTGTATATAATACTATATATAAACCAATATATGGACATGTCTGTGAATATATATGTGCATATTTACAGTTGTATATTCCTATGGTGCCCTCTGTGGTGTGTAAAATGGAGTGCATATATAATGTGTGTTTATATGTACTATACATCTTTCTCTGTCTTATATGTACACAAAAGGAAACAAAAAGGATCAGAAGACGCACCCAGAACTATGGCACTTAATAGGCTTTCTTCGCCTTGCAATTAGCTAATGCTGTAACCACTGTAATCAAATGCTGCAGTGGCTGAAACACACAGCTTTCACTGTGAGATAAAAGAAGCTACTGTAAGCTAATGCATGACCAGCAGCTCCAGTGCGTGTCAGTTCTTAGTGAAGTGAATGCCTGGAAACCACAGATCTTGCCCAACACACCCGAGATGTTTCTGTTTCTAGCTTGGTTTCCTAAGGGAACAAGGCGTATGCAACCATACCGTCCATTTGTTTGTCTGTCAGTCCCTTTGTGGGAAATGTCAAGCAAAGTAGTCAGAAGAGTAAAGATCTCAGAAGCATTGCGTTTCCTGAAATAAGGAATGAAATAAAATAGCAGGATAGGGAAGAGGCCCACCACATTGCCCCATGAAGCCCATACGTATCTGGCAGGCAGTCAACATGTCCAACACATCTGCAGCATGGCCCAACCACAACAGCAGTATTAAGGGATTTTGAACAGATGTGCCAGTTGGAAACAAGTAGCCATGGAGGAGAGAAAGCTGAAGGCATCACAGATTGGGAACAGTGGTTTTTACACTGTTGTAAAGGAGTTTTGTGGGGATGTTGGACACAAATTTAGAGGAGACAAATCCTCATTAGCTCTACTGCTTGTGCAACTTCTTGTCTGTCTGGTGGCACTGAAAGGGGAAAGGCGACCCTTGTAGTCAGTGAACTTGACTTGCAGTTTGTAATAACATTGAGGAGATAGCAGAATCTGAGCTGGTGATAGACCCTTCTGGTGCAGCAATCCAGTGAAAGGCTTGAGAAAGGATGGGAGTGACAATTTTGCAACCCAGGCCAAACTAAACCAGTTTGACACACGCCTTATGCATGACAATCGTCCTGTTGGCCTTGCAGTCTGGGACAAGGGTGGAGGATGAGATTTTGATGGTCAGCTCATGCTGCTATGAATGGCAAGAGTCCAGCTAGCTCCAGTGACCATAGCAATTAGCCTTCTGCGGGGACTTTACCAGAGTCAGTACGGTGGCCCAAGCTACCTTGTCTGGGAGCCCCAGAGAGAGGGTTATCCTCTCACTGAAGCCACAAGCACATAACTTATAAAGCTGCTTTTGCATGGAGCACTGACTGGAATTTAAAACATTATTTTGGTGTGCATGCAACTGGAAAGAGGATACAGTGCACTTGCTTTACTTCTAATGTGCTCACTAGGATTGTGCTGTGTATATGTAATACCCCAGGAAGGCCACAGCATTCAGAAACAGTGTGTCATCTTGCAGATCAAACCCCAAGATTTTTATGTCCCAGTTTTTTGAAGGAGTTTTAAGACAAGCACTTTATTAAACTGATGGAGACAGAGTGCTTTCATTAATTACAGGCACATATCCATACACATACCTTTTCAAACAATTTAAATGGTTCTACAGAATTATTTCTGTAGGCTTCATACGCTGAAATATATGAAAAATAAATGGGAAAACCAGATTGGTTTGGCATTATCAGTCTGACTTACTCCAGCTATGTCACTCAAATTACTTGTTCATACAGCATCATGGTGAGGTTTCATAGGTGGTATGCTGGAGCTATGATATTAAGCTGATAAGATATTAAATAACCTCTTAAGTGGTAAATGATTAATGAATCTATGACACCTCATTTAGAAGCCTAGGCAAGCAAAAGAAGGGGAAATATGTTTGCCACTGACATTTCTTTTCCTTTCCCAATCTCCTTGCCTGTCCACTGTCCAATGCATTTGCAATCTGTGACAAAGCCCTGAACTGGAGGACATATGAAAAAAAAAAAACAACAGAAAAAGCTAGAAACGTGGTAAAAAAGGATGTTTTGCATGAAGGACTTCCTGGTTTCTTTCTCAGCCACTGCATTTGGACTAGTCTGGGAAACCTCTCATCTCCTAGGTACTTAGCACTGACCCTGTGCTAGGCTTTACTTCTGTAGGATCTCCCATGTCCGGAGCCTGCATGAACGGCAGGGAGTGAATCACCACAGGATCAAAGTTAAACATTGGCAGCTGGTGGTAGAGAGCTAAGAATTTTGTGGATTTAATCACTGGTTATCATTAAAAATAAACAAAACCAGATTGCAATCAGGCAATAAATAGCAATTTTCCAACTGGAGAGATGCAAGTAAGGTAAGGCAAAGGGGTCTGACTGCAGGCATCTTACTGGTGTGCAAGGGTCTGGGTGGCACCTTTACTTAGGGCAGGCTTGCCAAGTCCTACAGGCAGGTTGGTCATGGCCTGTGCTGATACCAGGTCTGCTAAGTGGGATGAATTCAATGCTCAGCAGCCTCATCTTCCCTGCTTATCTTGCTGCTTGCAGGGTGTTGAGCCTCACAGGGACCTGCACGCACACACACACAGAGGCAAAGGTTGCAAAGTACAGGCTGGTGGAGGCTCTTGCTTTTTTTGGAGTGCCATCACTGATATAGGCTTTGCCTGGAACTGCTCCAGCCCTCCCTGGGTATGACTGCCCAGCAAACAGCCTGTCCCTCCCCCAGCCCCCTTTGCGCACTGACCTTGACCTGAATACCATAATCCACTTCAGCCATAAGCAATTGCAGAGAGTGGCAGGTCATCCAGGGATATTTTTTCCAGTGCTGATGCAGGTCACAGCTCACTGTGGTGATGCTGTTTGGGAAGGAAGAGCTGACTGTTATCCCCATTCCCAACCTCTGGACTTTTCTGGAGATACCTAGTGATGCCTGCATCCAGTGTCCCACAGCCACCAGTACCACAAATCTGCAGGGTGTGTGGGGGGCTGCCTCTTTAATTACATCCAAATAACAATTCTCCTCTAGCCCCCAGGAGGTGCTGGGTGAGCAAAGGATCCCCACGCTGAGTTGTAGGGAACAGACATTGAACTGTTTGGCAGTTGCAAACAGAAGCTTTTTTTTTTTTTTCCCCCCAAGACTGGTCAGCAGCTGTGCTGTTTATAAAATGAATGGAGCCCTTAATGAAGCAATAGATAGAAACAGTGAGAGGCTGTGTCTGTCTGTCACAAAGGGCCTAGGGGGGAGGGTTGATCTCTTAAAATACCCTAACATCCTTTCTCTCAGTTATTTAAACAGGAGGTGCAATGATCAGCTATCAACATAAAGCCTATATTTGGCTCAGTGGAAACACTAAATCCACACATCAAAACAGCTGTTCATATGTATACAGACCAGGAAAGACTGATTTCCAGTGAATCTGAAATAGTGAAAATAGTGAAGAAAAAAATAACAACAAAAAAAAGTAGACATGTGGGAAGGGGGAGGGCCGAGTTGCAAGCAGCACTTGCAAAACACTGCTCAATGTGTTGTGTTGGTAGAAACAACAGACAGTGTTACCAGCACTCCGAGGATTGCAACAGATACTCTGCCCAAGATGCAGAAACAGACAGGAAGAGGATTCCAGCACTGGAGAAAAGAAATAAGCAGCTTTGCTATCAACTGTTCTCTCTGCAGCTCAGTCCTTCACTTGCAATACACAATCATAAATACATTAATCATAAACCCCCAAAACACATCTAGGCTGAAGTTTCCAGCTGTTTAATCTCTAGTGACTTTTAAAGCAGAACGCAGCATCCTTCAGCACAAAAGTCCTGCTGCTATGACATGGTATTGGCACATCCTCTCCCACTCCCCTGCGAGGACAATGCAAGGGAAAGCCATCTTGATGTGTAAGGAGTTTTTGTACAGTAGAGGTCAAGGCCCAGGCAGAGATGGAAAGAACTCAGATTTCAGTAATGACATCCTTTCTACTAGTAGTTTTTAAGAGCACCACAGCAACAAAGATTTAGTTTTGAGATACATTAGTACAATCGGGAAGCCTCTTGGTCCTTGAGAGATCAATCTCTGCTCTTCTACTCTTTACAACCCCAAAAGCACTGCAGTGGCCTAGCTATTTATTTTCTAGAAAACTTCTGTTACCCAATCTGAATTTCCTCTATGCCCCAGGAGCTCCTTGCTTCATGGTGGCCATTCATACATTGAGAAAAGGAGAAGATGAAAATGAGGTAAAAAGATGATCTTTTCTGGTTTAATGACACTACAGTATTCAGGCTAATTCTGTCTCCAAGAATAATCCAAGAACTCAGCATTTTCAAGCTCTAGTAAGGTGTTTTATAAACATTTCTAATAAATCTGCAAGTCACTTGCGTCTCTTCAGTTACGGCACAAGTTAAAAGATGCCAGGAGATGAGTACTTCAGTAACTCCTTACAAAAGATAAGGCACTACTCTGTACTGTCCTCCAGCTTTTCTGTACAGGTACACAGTGTTCCTTGCCAAAAGAATACTTTTTTTGCAAAGCTGACATTAGCCCCAGCAACTCCTCACTGCTCAGAAGCGCTCACAGATGCCTTTGTGCTGCAAAAAGGCTTGGATGCATTCCTCCCCGTTAAACAAAAATAAACTGCCTAAGCTTGACAGGCACACCATGGTGCCCTTGTGGAAGGAATGATTAGCCATTCCCAGAACAGCTCAGCAAAGAACATAACTTTGCCCTTCTTTTGTAAGAAGAGTTGGCACAGGTTCCTCCCATTTTCACTGGCACAGGCTGTGGTTAACCAAATCAAGCTCTTTCCTGGTATCAGTCCAATGATGATTGCTGAATCATCACATCTAGAAGAGACTTGGCTCAGACATGCCAAATATTTGCTTTTGCATCTTCCTATTGCTGGACTTCTTCAGAAACAAGAGGAAGGAGCAGCCCAAAATAGCTCCAGCAAAGCCCCAAACCAACCTGTCCCTGAAAACCCCAGTGTGTTAAATAAGCCACTAAGGTAAGAGCACCAGAGCCTTAGCAAGGTACCAACGTAGAAAGCACAGCAGGGTCATTCTCATGATTGGGTTCTGTTTTCTTCTAACCCCTCCCTACACTAAAGGGCATCAGTGCTCTCAGACCCTTGTAACACATGAAAAGGAGTCTCCAAACCCACAGAGGGATGCGTCCCCGAGAGGGGCAGATACTGCTCAAGTTACAAAAAGATCCAGTGTTGTAAAAGGAAACCACTGAGATAAAGGGAAGTTTTAGACAAAACAGGATAACTGTTTGTTTTATTCTGTCTTTAAAGCAATGTTTTAATTACTTCCTTTAGATTCTCCTCCATGTTGTATTTGGGGAGTCCTTTCATGTGTTAAGGGTTAATCTTTTCTCTACTTGTCTGAAGCTAGGCTCTTGCTCTTGCAAGAGGTCCAAAAAGAACAGCTTTTAAAAACCTCAAACTGGCATCTGCAATTTCAGTCAAGAGGCCCAAATACTTCCAGAGATTGGTGAGGAACATGTCACACACATCAATGGATTTATAGATCAGATTGATAACAGAAAGGATGCCATAGGTGTGGCACCAACTCCAGTGAGCAAGTCAGTGTGCAGACACCAGATCTATGCCTTAAACAGTATTATATCTAAGGAGACAAAGAAAACTTCAATGAACAACTTAATAGTACTCTGTATAAGGGCTCATTTTTTTATATCTCTTTGTTAGAGCAAAACTATCCTTTAGCACACTGAATACCCAATAACACTTAATATTGAAGTGTGTTGTATTTTCTTAGTAACTATAGGAGGCTGTAGTGGGAAACAAAAAGCTCTGAGCACAAAAGTAATGAACATAAGAGATAAGAGTAATAGAAAGGAAAAAGATCTCGTTGATACAAAGGAGTGAAAAGCATATACTCTGGCTGAGAAATATTATTGTACTCCAAGTATAACATTAGACACCAGACATTGCAAAGTTACAAATTTATTTGTTTTGAAATAAATACAAATACTTCATTAAGAAACTTTTCTTGATAGACTTTACACAATAGCTTTATTCTTTCTTGAAATTGTCTGTTCTTCCAACAACCTGTTACGGATATTCTACACAAGAGCTGCAGTTAGTCAATATAAAGTAACCTAGATGGTGTTCTTCTGAACAAGCAATCCCAAAGTATTAACATTTGCTATTTAACTGCTCAGCCTTTGAGTTTTCATGTTTGTGTGAGGGCTGCAATACAGCAGGGATGCACTGGAGCTTGGGAAATCCTGTCCCACTACCTATGGAAGGACAAACTTAAGAACACCCAACTGAAAATCTGACTGGCAAAAAGCTATCAAGCCACTAGCATCAAAGAAAGTAACCTAAGGTATCAGGAGGCTACATGAAGATGCAGAACCAGCAGATCATTACGTTTATGTATTAAACACTGTATTTCAGATACAGCGTTGCCACTCCACCGCTTTGTGGAATACACTTCTCAGCACCAGTGAGATCTCAGAGTTTCAAATCTAGTAATTAGTGGCAGTTGAATGTACAGTATCTAATTACATGCCATCCCACAGTTATTCATCTCTCCTGACAAAGAACAGCTGGATCTGTCTTTGCTTACAGAATTCCAAATTTATCACAATTGTGCTGGACACAAAACCTTGAACTGCAAAGATAAGAAGCTGCCTGAAGGAAAAATCAAGCTGTTTCTGCTTTGCTGGCATGTATGGCTACCCTACTTGTTACAACTACACCAACTTCTGCAGTATGGTGAACCCTTTGGCCCAAGATCCCAAACAGGAAACGCTACGTTGCTTATTAAATTTAAATCCTGTCTTCATTTGGCTAAGCGGATTTTAGGGTCTAGGAGGGGGGAAGAAAAGGAAGACTGGAACTAAATCTCAAAAAAGTGAAATAAAAAAGCTTAAAGATTTAGTTCATCTCAAAGTCACATTAAAATCGCCTATTTTAGTAGTATATTATTGTACATAGGAAAACAGGCTTGAATACTAATGAATTAGAAGGCCTATAAATGCACGATACATTAACTTCTCTATCATTTGAAGTCAAGCTATATACAATGAATTCAACTCCAGCTTCAACATGAGGCCATAACACATTTGTTTCATTTCCTTTTAAAAAAAGTCATCCATAATAGTGATATTTATTCTCCCCCTCTTTAAACCTCATTTCGAATTGTGCCAGTTTACTTAAGAGAATAAGAGATAAAGGGGCATGTAACAGCGTTGATTTTAAAAAAGATTAAGCAAGCCTGGTTTGACTCTGAAGTGTTGAAACCACATCAGCTTTTGGCAAGTATCCTTTAGAATTTGGCATCCATTGAAGGAGGGCACAATAGCAGCAACTGTCTGAATTACAAGACTAACGATAGAGCAAATGAGATGCTTCTTTTCTTTGGTCCCCATCAGACCCTGGTGAACAGAGTTCATCCTACACAATAGCTTGAGATTAATACCAGTTATGTTTTGTAATACAGGGGGTATCCATTACTTTTTCACACTGTGACCAGTTTAAACCTCCCACAGCCATCTAACAGGACACTTCCATGGACTTGGGGCTTGATTGTTCAGCGTTGCTTGCAGAGTTCGGTGTCAGCTCAATGCGCGTGTCTGTGTGGGAGCGGTTCCTGGCACCGTCCCCAGTGTGGGATCGGCTCCTTGTTCCCTCTCCAGTGTGAGACCGGCTCCTGGTGCCTTCCCCAGTGTGAGACCGGCTCCTCTGTCCTTCCAAAGAGGTTACACTGGAGCCAGAAGCCGTGCGGGACCTCATCAGCCTGGTCATGCTAGCAGAGGGGACTGGAAGAATCTTTCATTAGTGCCTTGCTTCACAGACTTGAAAGGAAGCCCTTGCTTTCCTCTCCAAACCTAACCACCCTTGGAGAAGCCTTTGAGGCTTGAATGTACACTTTTTGTGGCAGCTTCATGTGCAGAAGGACCACTGCTCCAGGCATACAGTTAGGCAGCCCAAACTGCTAAAGCAAAATTGGTGGCCAGGGCTGAGAGATTCAAGACAGAGCTCTAAGGTATGTTGCTGTGGCTACAACAATCCAGAGGAAAACTAAAGAGACTCATCAGACCTTCCATTACTCCCTTTTCTGGCAGCACAGGTTAGAAGTGTATCTACACAACAGCAGTTGTCAGAAGCACATACATGAGGGACGACAGCTACAAATTAAATAAATCCCTGAACTAGGTTTTAAATGTTGTGTGCAGTATGTGAATCATCTTGTGATGCAACAAGGGGATGCTATTACAAATATCCACCTTAAAAATATCAAGATAAAGTAGCAAGCATTTGTGGGCATAAGCCTTCTACAAATTTCTCTACTATGTAGTAGCATAATTTGGTCTGAAAACCCTTCTCCCAGACAGCACAGGTGTTTTTTTTTCCCCATTGTAAATGCATACCCAGCAGGGAAAGATCACACATATGGGATCAGAAGACTCTCTGGGTGCTTAAGATGCCCAACAAACTTTGGTAGCCAGGTGAACCATTCCATAAAACTAATACTTACTGTATCCCATTCCCTGAACAAAGTACTTGAAAGCTTCTGCAAGCTTGGCAGGCTGCAAAGGGAAAAGAGTATTATTGTATGCAGTGCTCCACAAGTTAGTTACATTATAAAGTTATAGATGCCTTGTCATCTTAACAGGGACATCTTAAATATTCTCTGAGTTCTATTGTATGTCTGAAAATTTCATCTACATGGGAGAAGTCCATCATTCCCCTCCCTAGTCTGCTCCCGTGCCCCATTATTTACCAAATGGACACACACATTTGAGAATGAGATTTCCAGAGAAGTGACTAAAAGTGGTCTAATCCTGGCCCAAACTTTGCTCATGAAGTTACTGACGCAGGTGAGCCAAAGTAAAACAACTGACCTCACGAAATACACAAAGCAGTTCACACAGGGTCAGTAATTGAGCAATTCCTAATGAGCAGAGAACAAATTCAGCTGGTCAGATCTGAGAGTGATGTTTATAGGGGAAAAATGTTCAGCAGGAATATGCAAGTACAACTGCCTTGCAATGAGGCACTCACTGTTTTCCTTGCTGCTGGCATAGAGATCGTGAAGCTTATTTTGCAGCTATTATTGTACATGCCAATACTGGCTATAGTTTTTGTACAATTCTATCTGAATCAGTGCAAAGAATGGACCCTGTGTAACAGAAGCAATACACATACAGTATGGTTTTAAAGAAAGCCTTTCCCCCCCCTCCCGCTGGTAAAGCTCATATCAGCTGGACAGGGACTTCTCAGCTGCAGGCCATTACAAACTGTGTTTAGATGTTGATCACATTCTAAAGCTGATTTATAGGTCAGCTCTTTCAGTGAAGCAACACTAGAACACAGGTAAATTTTAACTTTCCCAGCCTAGTTTTATTAGCAGCCTTGGAATTTATGCCTAAATGTATTTCAGAAACTCCAGTTCATTCTCAGCACATGCAAGAACATTGCATTGTTATTTCCTGCCTCCCACTTTCCTGATCTATTCTATAAATAGTACAAATAAGTATATGTTTTTAAAACACTAGTGCACAAGCATTAAACCATGTTATCTTAGTAGACAGGCATAAAATAATACCTCTGCATTCCCATCTCAAACCTTTACTTGGTTAAGGCTTAATTAGTGGAAAAAATATCCCCTCCAATCTTAACTTTGCGCTTCATTGCTCTTTAAAGAAAAAAGAAAGCTCAGATGACCAACTGACATCATTATTTGTGAAATCATAACCATCCTTTTGGCTGACATTTGGGAACAGCAAGTACCCTACAGGAAAACACCCATTTGTTGCAGTCTGACACACTGCAGAACAGGATTACTAGGATTTCCGTCAGCCAAATCCTACCTGGGAAACTTGAGGGAGACCACCGCAGTCAGCCATCTGAAATGAGGATGAGAGCAGCCAGTTAGCATAATGCCAGAGGAAATCATTTATGGTCAGGATATATTGAAATGACCTTTTCAGCTATCTGGCAGAAAAATATTTCCTTTTGTTGTGTGAGTAACATACATGTAGATGAATGCACCAAAGTAAGCAGTTAAACATTTATAAAAGCTACAGCTGCACACCAAAGTGTCTTGACCCCCAGGCAAAGCACTGGCTGTAGCTACAAATAATTTTATTTTTTCCTAGGCAGTGATTACCAGTTTCATAGAAACTAGCCTATTAGTCCTGGTTACAAGTTCAGCTCTGAATTACAATAACATGACTCAGTATTAACCTGAGTGACAAACAGCAGAGAATGAACAAACACCTAAACTTCAGAGGTGAGAGAGAAATATGATTTGCTGAGACTGCGGATAGCAAGCATCAGTCTGACTTGCCAAGGGAAGCAGGGAAAGCCAAATTAGAAAAGCTATCTTGAGTGCACGCAGTATTTTTGGAGGATTTCATTTTTCCTGCCGCTCCACCCCTCAAAGTCAACCCAACAAAAACAGTGCTGTTCCAAGGAACACCACAAGATGAAAACAGTTGAATTGTAAATTACAGGAAACCCCAAATCCTATCTAGGATTAGTTAGCAGCAAAACAGGCCTGTATCAGAATCTGGCATCAGCCACGTCCCTGAAATGAGCAAAGGCTGGCCACTGACAGAGCAGCTAAGATAGTGTCAGGTTTTTTTTCCTTAAGGTGAATCTGCCATGTCCACATGGTAGGTCAGCAATGTAGCTCCTCAATGTTAGGAGGAAAAAGCATTTTAAAAAAATGTTTACTGTAATTTTCACTGACCAGTTCAATAAAGAAAGGTGCAGTAAAAATTCCCAGCAGAAGCATGACCAAGCTGTTTTACATTTGCATGCTATTACAACTCATACAATTTTAATTAATTAGTAATGACCTGAAGATTGCACCCATACTCCAAATGCCAAGTATCAGCCAAAGTCTTTGCATGATGTTTTGCTCTTTAGAAGTGCATTTTATCAACTTTTTGGAAAATAAGAGAGTAATTTCCAACAGTAAGTTGTTCTGAACTGTGCCATCATAAAGGGCAGGATGAAAAAAAGCACGGCTACTAGATCAGCTGTTTATTCATCCAACACTACTGCTGAGGGACAGACAAGCACAGCAATGCAATGAGTCGGTTTGCAATTCCACTCTGCTGATGGCTTTTTTCAAAGCTTTTATAATACTTTCAGATCAACATTGCCAGCTCTAGTCAAATTCATTATGGGCATGTGAAATACCAAGCATTTCAAGTGTCACCCCTAGCATTTTAAAATGGAGGGGATGAGAAATTCCCTGTTGTTAACCTTGACAAGAAGCCCCTATTTACATTTATCCCACTAAAATACTCTTATCCTGAAGGAACTGGATTCTCTCCCTGTTATCTCTACTGCAGCACATAGCTGGATTAACTAAAAAAGCAGAACCAGAGCCGATTTTAAATGAGGGTAATGTTTGTTTAAAAGGAAAAAAAACCAAACCAGCTTTTGTTATTACCTTCAAAAGTGTGGTCCTTGTTGGGTCCAGCTTTGAGTTGCATTCAACCTATATTACAGAAGAACAGGGTAAGGCATTATACACAAGGTTTTAATAATTAACTGATAGATAAAACAGATTAAGTACCTTGTTTTCTGACTTTATATAGACTAAACTAGGTATCCTAAACTTCTGTATAAAAACTCCATGTATACATATATAAGTCTTTAAACCCAAGTAGGTCAGTTCATATTTTTAACTCTATTCTTTTCCGTGTACAAACAAGCCCATTAGTTAGGAGTTAGATTTTTTTCGTCTGTTTCTGGGACTCCAGTGGCAACAAGCGTTGTTTATCTTGTGATTTGGTGCTATCTGGTAATGTCCCAAGTGGTGAGCAGCCATATGGCCAAAGGCCAGCAGACTGGGCATGCCCATTAAGGCACAACATTTGAAGTCATCCAGTCATCTGGGGCGAGTTATAATGGCCAAAAAGAAGCTCTTCGCTTCCATAGTGACCCAGGGCACAGCTCCAACACCACAGAACAAGTTAAAATACCAGCAGCAGATTCCTCTCTAAAGGAAAATATTTGTGGTTCACTGGAACTGCTGTGGCAATTGTTCCTAATGTAGTAGCTATTAAATAATGGTGCACAGACAGAAGGGACAAACAGTGAGGAATTAATGGCAGCTATCCCATGGTCTGAAAGAGGAGAGCCAGCTGTGCTGGATCGATAGCCAGCGAGGTTGCTGCACAGGCACGAGCTCTGCTGGCCTCGTGCAGCTTCTTGGCTTGCCTGCCCGGTAGCACAGCAGCAAAGATGGCTTGATATATATACACACCACAGCATCCACCGCCGGGGAGCTGTCACCAACCACCAGGAGGACAGGGCATCTGCAATAAGCACAAAGAAGCAGTATTATCTCTGCGACCCAGCCCAGACTCGCCCTAAACTGCATTTTTTGTGTCGCTGGAAGGATGAGACAGGTAAGCGTGTGAAAAATATCTGGTTTGTATTCCAGACACCTTAAATACACATCATATCCACTGTATTAGCTGCAGATCTACTGACATGCCCTGATACCTTGCCTGAGAATCTGTCCTTTTCCCCTACATCATAGCAATCAGCCCTTTCACAAACTCACAGAATTAAGGCTGGAAAAGACCTCTGATATCAGGAAGTTCAGCCTATGACCTATCATCACCACACTGGCTAGGCCATGGCACTAAGTGTCACATCCAGTCTTTCCTTAAAAACCTCCAGTGATGGCAACTCCTCCACTTCCCTGGGCAACCCAAGTCAATGTCTGATCACCCTCTCCTAATACCCAACCTAACCCTCCCCTGGCGCAGCTTCAGGCCATGCCCCCTCCCTGTCGCTAGTTGCCTGGAGGAAGAGCCTGACCCCCACCTGACTGCAACCTCCCTGCATGTAGTTGTAGAGAGCACTTTCCAGCACTATTATTCCTTGTTTTATAAGAAACTGAATGTAGACATCAGCATCAAAGTCTCACCCCCATCTGAGCTCCAACTTTTAGACCTGACATCCAATTTCAAACAAATTGGCAGAGGAGCCATCTCAAAGCCTTCTGTGTGTAAACATCAGCAGCTGAGCAGAGGAGGTCTTGACAACTGTTATGTTGCACAAGTTGCAGCATAAGTGAAAAGCTATTATAGCAGAAGCTCTGGCAGAATCACTCATACTTGGTCCAACTTCCTGAAAGTTTGAGCTTTGTTGTTTTGGTTTTGTCTTTTTAGTGTGGGTTTTGTTTGTTGGGGTTATTTTTTGGCAGTGGGGTTTTGTTGTTTTTTTGTTTCTTTGTTTTGTTTGTTTGTTTGTTTTTGGGGGCAGTCGATGTGCAATTTTTGTCTGTTTGGGGTTATTTTGGTTTTGGTTGTTTGGGGTTTTTTTTTGCTTGGGTTTTGTAATCAGTTTTGTTCATACTCTCTTAGTTGTATAAGCACAGCTTAAGTGCATTCAGAGCTATATTTTCCATTAGCTAGGACTTATTTCCAGGTGAAGATAACTACATCTGCTTTTCAATTATTACTCTGGGTAACCAAGTTTGGAGAAACACAGTGACAGGAACTAACTAGCTTTCCATTTCAGCTAATATGACTTGGAAGTTTGAAGTGAAGTCTTCCTAATGGTGGTCCCTGACTTACACTAACCTCTCATCTCCTACGTGAAGTTAGAACATCCATTACTAGCACAGAAGCACATTCAGCTACAGCTCTGCAATGCATATGCAATGAACCTACTGATGAGACCTCTTAGCTCACATCATGTGCAGGTGAACTGGTAGGAAATAAAATACTTACTGAAGGGTAACAACATTTATTCCAGGAACAGGGCGCTCAATCTCTAGGTCTCGCCGACTAAAAAAAGATGGAGAGGATAAAAGCTCTTGATACACTGAAATCTTATGGAGAATTCCATATTCTTCTAGTTTAGAAAAAACACAGACACTCACATATGTTAATCTGGTAAATTTTGTAGCCTCCACAACTGATGGAGAAACACTCTTAGACTGAAGTATCAAAGTCTCAGTTCAGTCCCAGTGTACTGTCTTTCTCCCCACAAATGCACAAGGTCTTTTTCCCATAAGCAAACCACCTGAGATCCCTAAAGCCACTGTCAAGCAGAACTTTATACTGGGGGAATACAACTAACTCCACCACAGAAGTAATACTGGCTCTAAAAGCTGGACAGCTTCTTAAAACAGTTTCTAGTTAGAAATCAGGTAACTGTATTTACCTGTTGTAAGAGTTGACAAAGAGATGAAGGTTGGTTTGATTCATATCATTAATAATATGCTGACGGTAAGTATGGATCAGGTCATGGTTGCTGTGAATCTCTTCCTACAGTGGAGACAGAATTGTTCAGAATAGGGGCTATTTTCTGAAAGGATCTGAAGACATGGCACAGCAGTCATGTGTCAGACATGTGTCTACACCACAGGAATCCACCTTTAGGGAAGGGACAACTTCTAGCACCTGGTGGTTTCACACAGAATTAAAATTAGCCTCTGATTGCAGTACCACATTTTTTGCTTAAAACTTTAGTATGTTGTAATGTCAAGATCTTATGATTGCAGAACATGTAGTTGTAGTGCAGATGGCTACAGTCAGAAAAGTGTGAGGTTAAAAAAAAATTCAGGATAAAAAGCTGCTCAATAAATGTTTCCAGAGTAAAGCAGATGAAGAAACCTTACAAATATATGTAATGTGGAAATCAGTTACACAATAGTAAATAAGCTTCAAGGACTTCAATCACTAACCTAACAGTTTGGTTCTAGAGCCTTAAAGACTAGCTTCTTATTCTGCTGGAATTGAGTTTTCCATTGCATTTACTAACAGTTTCTAGCACAGCAAAGTAGGAAACACTATAGCATTTCCCATTAAAGTAGGCTTGCACTGAAGACCACCATTAGTCTTAACCAGAATTCACCAGAGTTACAAGCACATTATGGCATAAAAAAATCTGTGGGGTAATTCTGCTCAGAATATGAGCACATAAAATACTTATGTTAAAGTGTTGGGTGTCTAAAACAGGGAACAGCCCCTACTAGAACTGTCATGACCGAGATGCACTTGAGTTGTCAGGACGCTGCAAGTCTCATGGCTGTGTACTACTGCCAAAGTACTAGGAACACAGGTGTGAATCCTATCTCATATTTTAACTTCATACTTAGTTGTTTAAGTGAAGACTTCTTGCCTCCTTTCAGCCCCACAAGGTAAATAAAGATGACTGAATATATCAGCGGAATCATTTAAATATTATTACCTTCCCAAAAAGATGTGAAATAACCATGTCTGGTAAAGCATTTGTCCAACCTGAAATCTGAACAGCAAGATTATGTAAGTATCTGATATTAAAACAATCCTTGATCAATTAAAACGTCTCAATTACCCATAAGTAGACCAACGGATTATTCTCTGCTTTCTTTATAGGTACAATATCCTGGACTGAGACTTTTTTCCCCTCAATTTAAGAGTTTTGAGTCACTCACAACGTGTCTTTACTATTGCAATTATACAGGTAACACACTACTAGTAGCATAGGTATATATGGAATCACTCCCTGCAAGAACACCAAGCAAATCAATCAGATGGTTTTCAAATAACCTTACTGTCCAATTAATCCCTAACAACCCACACTGGCAATACGTTGGAGCTGGTACCTAAAGCTCATGTTCCAGTGCACGTACTCTTGCTTTGGAAGGACAGAAGGATACGGGGTAACCACTGTACTCCTGAGGTCAGCAGTATTTAAGAAGGGTGGAAGGCAGAGGTATGGGTGTGGAAGAACTTAATTACAGTGAGACATTGGGTGAGATAATCAAAATGGGTCGACCAGTACGTCTCAATGTTGATGAGTTACTAAATATACTTCCAGACCAAACTTACCAAACTAAACTGGCATACAAAATTATATTTAAAAAAAGACGAAGTCTTGAAAGAACATTACATCTCAGCTCTGGAAAGTTTCTTCTAGAGTTATAGAGGTTGTATTTACATTTAATATCATCCTAGACACTTACAGTGGGTTGACTCTGTGTTGTGGTTAAAAGATGACACACCAGTTTTTGTTCTTCTCAGAGCATTTCTAACAACTGCCAATCACTTAGACATAACAATGACACAAAGTCCCTTTCATCAGTTTACCCTGAAAAATGTTTTAGCAGGTGAAATCTGAATGACATGCAATGTAACTTATTTATATATATATATATTGGTTCCAGGAAGATTTTTGAAACCAGTTCTCAGTGCCTGCTTTCCCACAGTGCAATCTTTCTTAGTTACAAAAGAATACAGTTAGCAGAAGCTTCTTTGTACGTGAAAATTTTCACTGGAAAGTCTGGTTGTATGGACAATCTGTCCACAGTTACTGTAGCCAATGTCCTTTTCTGAGTCTTTTTGGCATCTAAGACTCAGCTAGATTATTGAAACCTGGAAGATGTTGTTCTGAACATTTTTCTGTACTGTAGTTCACATTTTGGACTGTGCTGGTAAACAAAGCCATGGACAAGAAAGAACTGAATGTTACACTATGCTTGACATTTACTTGAAAGAAAGCTGTTTCCAAAACTACCCTGTGTCCATCTTCGACTACATTTTCCCCAGCAGTTAGTAGTCCTTAAGAATCATCCATGCCCAGTAGCTCCATTTTACCACGAGTATTCTTTTTGTCGAAGTACTTATTTTTACCACTAGCCCTGCAGGAGGTATGTTTGTAAATGAAAGAATAAATGCCAAACGAATTGAACTGGGATATTTTGTGTCTGCAGCCATGCCTTGACACACAAGCTTGCCCAGCTCCTCACGCTTGACAGGCTCACAGTACAATTTATTTTATTAATTTAAAAATGTTTACCTTAGTTGCTGCCCAGTCCATCCAACCTTCAGCACAAGGGTTTACATTAATGAGAACTAATCCCTCCACCATCTCTGGGTGGTTTAACTGCAAAAGAGAAGGTTAAGATTCATCACATACCCTTTGCAACTTGACAGTCAACATAAAATTTAAATTAGCAGATTATCTCCTGGGGAGGGAAGCAACAGGTCTAGTTTCATCTTGTACAAAACAAGCATATGTATGGAAAAAAAAAAATTTGTTTAAGCCATTCAACTGAGCAGCTGGAGAACATTAAGATTTAACTTCTTCTCCACCCTCAGTTTAAATAGAGAACTCCCATTAAAAAAACCTTCTGCAAATTAACTGGGTAGAACCCAGGCCTTAAAATGGAAAAATCTAGGTCTTCTGGATTAGCTATCCCGCAGATTGTGGTATTTCACTTAAAAGCTTAACTGCTTACTAAATGGGCATGGCAGAGCAGGAATTCACTGCACATGCTACGGAGGCAACAAATCGTCAGGAAAATCAAGTCTAAAACTATAGGGAAGCTTCACAAAACTTACAGCAAATCTTGTTAGGATGTAGGCCCCAGCTCCAGTTCCCATTCCTATAACTGTCTTCAGCCTGTGCAGCAATAAAACGGAAGAGACAAGTAAGACAGCACCAAAAAAGACAGCAGCCTTCCTCTTTCACAGGCTAATGTGTATCTACAGAAGGGTGGGTGCTGTCTACAGCAGGTTGGGTTGCAGCTCAGGCAAACCCTAGACCCTCAGCAATGCTAACAGCTCCAGTAAGGAAATCAATGTGGCAGCCAGCTTGGTTTGGGGAGATTTGCAGGACACGGGTCCTGGTGCATTACAGGGCAGCAGCAATTCTCACTTCTCTTTAAGTAAATATACCCAGCAACTATAGCTTTGTTCTAATCCTGGAATGAAATTGTTAGTCTGTGACAGAAAAACTCAGAGAAGATAGACCTGAAATTTTCTGCCTGAACGCAAAGCTCCCCTCTCCCTTGGATTCCCCTACCCTCCCCAGTACAGCTATCCAACTGGAACACTGATTCCTCTTAACAGGGGACTGGCAGGGAAACCTCTCATGCTATCCAGCCACTGGGGTGATACAAAGTTTAAACTTCATAACCAAACAGGGCAGAGACAAATCAAATATTTGCATTAAGTGAAACTGGTTTTAAAGCATCACTTCAAGGTCTTAGCAAATACATAGCAGGAAAGAGTAGACAAAACCACTCAGAAAACCAGGTTATACCATGCTTTTAGGAAAATACCTGAGGATCGTTTTAATTCCCATTAGCAATTTTAAATCAAGGCTTTTTAAGTACACTTCAGTCTAATTGATTTACATTAGCATTTTTTTCAGAGCAAAAGCAGAATTGGCAAATTGTGCTTTACGTTACATGTTTTAAAAAGCACATCTCTTAATAAGGTTGCCAGGTAAACTGGTTCAGGGTACTCTAACAGCTGGTTACAACTGAACAATGTCTAAATTGGGGTGCTGGTCTGACACTAAACCCCCACCAGCAGTCCAGCCTGTCTGTTCTCCAAGGCTTCTTCACCTTGAATGCCTGGGTTTCTCTACTTGGTCTGAAAACCCCTTGGGGGTGCCTGCCTGCACTCTTCATTGTGTGCCAGGAGCACCAGCTCCAGAAGCAGCACCTTCCCTTTCTCAACTACATCTCCTGCTAAAGTTAAAGTTTAAGGTAGGACAGACACCTAAACTCGGTGCAGGTAGAGAACAGAGGAACAATGCCACCAAGTCCTTCAACATTGGCAGCCTGGCACCTGCATTTAATAGTAGAAGAGACTTAAGGAGGTGGGACTGACCCCCTAACTCAAGTTGGAGAGACAAAAGAATGCCTTCAGATGTGACTACATTTCTTTTTTCTGCTAACCACACAGGAAAACGTGGGTTGTTACAGTGGGAAGAACAGATTGCCTGTGCCCTGCCCCTTTGAGGGTGACGCATAGAAAATACTGGAGGAAGCCCCTAAATTAGGCACATGGGATTTCACTCGAAGTTGCTTCCTGCTTAAAAATAAACAGACATTTCAAAAAAGGCCAACAAATAAGCTCTTTCAGAAATAAAGGCAAAAGTGATGCATATGTAACATAAGGATTAAAAAGCAACCACAACCATAATTCCAGTAAACAAAATTCCAGGTAGCCAAGCTGAAGCTTCAGGGGCATCACAGGTGAATACCAGCTCTGCCCTGCTTGTTGGGTGTGCCACATAGAGACAAGAATGGGGAAAGTTAAGTAAATAATTCTGCACTCACCCAAACTGTTTAAGGATTCCAGGAAGCATTTCAGCCAGCTGATCCATGGAGGGGTACACGTACCTACAATAAATACATGTTTGTGGAGTTTCTACACAACTTTCAGTAGAGTAAGCTGAGATACTTGGAGATACAGCATTCACTGTAAATTTAATACTAAATGTGCTCATTACAACATCATTAACAGTATAAGGTGAATTTAAATCAGAAGCAAGCACAAGCAATTTAGCAGAAATCTGAGCGTAATCTATAGGATTCTTTATGTGACTTAGAGGATGATAGAGGTCTGATGTGGCTGGGAGCAAAACAGACCATAAAGGTTCTCTTCCAAGAAAA
This sequence comes from Chloroceryle amazona, assembly GCA_027560015.1. NCBI lineage: Eukaryota > Metazoa > Chordata > Aves > Coraciiformes > Cerylidae > Chloroceryle > Chloroceryle amazona. The sequence continues at coordinate 28,371 of JANHFX010009831.1, read as the reverse complement.
GTTAAAACTTAGGAAACAGTTTGAACCTGAGAGGTGAGCTTCCAGCCACATTCACGACATCTGTACTTCAGGTCCAGCATAAAAATATTTCCCTGATGTTGAAGGATCAGAGACCACAGCAATGAGATCTAGATTTTTGGCAAATGATTTCCAAGCATTTTTTCAGGGGCACACAAGTTTCCACAGCTATAACATGATGATAGCTTTCTATTAATATTGATGAGAAAAAATGAAGCCATAGCAAGAGCTACAAAGTTGCTGAGGAAGTTCAGTATAAACAACTTTCAGTTAATGCTCCTGGTCTTCTGCAGAGACGAGGAAAAAATTTTGAGGGAAGGAAATTCTGAACAAAATCTCAGCTGAGTAGCACATGGAAAAGTTCTACACCTGAAGTGGATTGAGAACATCTGCCTAAAATTTATCAAAGTCTGTTTCCCATCAGGGCTAGACTTCATGATTCTCTAGTTTAGTCTCCAAAATAAAACAAACCAACAACACAAAAAAAACAAACCCAAAGCAAAACACAACAACAGCAACAACAACAAACAACCCAACCCACAAATAATCACCAAAAAACCAAAACACAAAAAAAAAGCCAACAAACTGTGTAGAAAAACTTCATGTTATTTTCTTAGATTTCCTTGTTGGGAAACTAAACCTTGTCATGACAAAAGCTAGTGTCACCACAAAATCTATGACCTGAGTGAGCTGGTCTCCCAGCTAGAGAACTGAGAGACACAATACACCTTGTGCCTTCATCATGTTATTAAGCATTAGTCTTTACTAGCATAGACCATGATGGCTGCCCTGTGCAGCTGAAAACTCAGAAGTGTTGAGGCTTAAAAAAGAGACTTCAAATTAAGACACTTAAAAGCTCATGATTCAAAAAGATAAAAAGTGATGGTAACTGAAATAGCTTTGCAGGATGGTCTGGCAGACAAATGGGCCAATGTAGCTGATGCTAGCTGAGAATCTGGCCTATTGTGACCTCTCTAGCATCAGACCAGCTTAAAAATTAAGAAGGGAAATAGACTGGCTCATGCAATAAGAGTACATATAAGCTCCTTACTACCTACGAACAAATGTTCCTTACTTTGTACCCTCCCCTTGGCATGTGGGCTGCTCCCTTTCTCAACCAAGCTGATGCCTGCGCAAGGGGCATCTTAAGGCAATCCTGTCTCATTTGAGATAAATGGGACAAGAATTTTGGCAGAGACGGTGCTCACAGCACGTCTTTCCAGGAGCTACAGCTTCATACATGATACATGGTCAGAGGTATGCAGCTATGATGTTCTGTGTAGGTACACCACTTTGTTACTGTCCAACAACTTACATTTTCTGGGTTGGTTATCAGGTTTACTTAACATCTAAGCTAATACCCAGATGATATTTCACAAAAAAATATGGATTTGGGAAGAACATTATATAGTCATTAATGTCTATCTTTTTCTAGTAACAATTAATTTTGTATTTGTATTCAGAATGCTATTACAAAAGATGATAATTCACAATATTTAAATTCACAGTTGTAGACATCTATCAAGGAACTGCTTTACAAGCAGTCTTGTTACAAGAGGTAAACCAAAAAATTACAGACCCAAAATATACTGTGAACTGGGACAACACAACAGAGCTCACAGAGCTCCAGTACTTTAGAAATAGACTGTCAGGATTTAAGCTCAAAAGCCAACTACTGTGTTTGCTGCGAGTAATTCAATTAAACTGCAGATCAAGACTTTTTCCAGAAAGAAAGATGGGCTGTTTCCCTGACAACTCACCCAGCTTGGAAAGATGGTGCTCCATCCTGCTGACCGGGTGCATCCACATGGCAGACTGCAAAGTGCTGGGTGATTTCCTGCATATCCTCAAAGTTGAAGAGAGGATTGAAGCAAGTTTTATCTTAAGGAGGAAAACAAAATACAGAATAATTATGCTGATGGGAAATAGTAAGTTCGCAGATAGAATAAAATTATTTATTAACCTGTCCTGAAGGTTAATGAAAAGTTGTCTCAATCAGGCAAGCTCTGTTACAGCCTAGGAAAAGTGACAGTTCTTTATTTCTAAGGAGAAAAGACCTGTAAAGCCCTGCTACAAACCAACCTGTGCCAACTTGTCTCAAATCCTTGAAGTAAAAACCCTGAACAGCTCCTTCCTCATGCCTAACTAAGACTTATTCATGTTATTTTGGTACCGGCCAGAAGTATTTTCTTGGTACACTAAAGTCTCAACAAAAACATAAAAATCATTCTTTATGCAAAGTTAAAATACTAATACAATGTGGTCAGGAGCATTCATCCCAGGTTTTGGCTTAGATGAAATTGTCCATTTACTTGTCCAGTCATTTTTTTTTGGATTGTGTCAAAACAGATGGAGGAAAACAGTATCCAAGGCAGAGATTGTGACTTGTGCTTTTGCCCAGATATTACAAGATAAATATTAGATGACCGTCTGCTGCAGGCAGCTCAAGACAAAAGCTTATTTCTGGCATACTCGATGTTTTAGGCTCCCAACTTTGAGATGAGGTGATTTGATTTCTGAATTTTAAATAATATTAGTGTGAGGAGAGGCTTAGCATATTTTCTTCCTGAAGTAGAAAGCATGAATACTGTAGCACCATTTTTGAGGTGCCTAGAAAATGGTTCCATATTCTGTGTGTTTCTGAATATCCTCACACTATAAAAAAGCAATATCATTGCGGAATATAAAACATTTTTATCTACAGTTAGCTTTAGGAGGATATCCAAGTTTGGGAAAAGGTTCCTCCCCTTTCAAAGGGCAAGAAAGTTTATTCGCCATAAAGACAGACTTTGTAAATCTACAAAGAAAAAAAAACACAAAACTCTTATTCAAAGATAGGATTCAGATTAAACTTTACCCTGATCCACTGAAAAATCAAAATAAAGTAAGGCAGTTCCACAAAATAAATATTTTTTCCTGCAAGTAATAGCCACCCACCAGCAATAGCCAAACTTTAGGTATCTGCAGGTGTTATTAAATGTAAATATTGATACATGATCAAGAGACAGCAAATTGTGTGAAGCAAAGAGTACTGCTGAAAAGAATAAATTAGAGCAGATCTGGATATGAGGTCATTATATTCTTGGATATGACAGGAAAGGTAAAAGTCCCTTATCAAAGTTATTTTCTTAACACTAGTCTAAGGATGCAACGCCAGCACTAATTTTGACATCCTGATTTCACATGTAAGTCATATAGACCCACGGCAGCATAAGTCTCTATCAGACTGGAACCTGTTTTCAATCCTGATGACAATATACCCTCAGACATCCCCTATGGATGTTTTTACAGCATTTATACATCATCATTGAGATACCAGAGATATTTTGCTCCTTTAAATAAAACATTCCAATTATTTATTTTGTGAGGATAAAAAAAAAGCCTGAGAGTTAAACTTGCTGTAAAAGAAGAATTGGGTACCGTCTAACAAGTTCCAATGGACATAAATAATCAACGACCTGAAAAGGGTTTCCTATGCCACTTCCACATGTTGATTGCAGCAGTGGTGTTAAGGAATCAGAGCATACTTGTGCTACTAAATAAAAAGTCTACTTACGATTCAGCCCGATGTCATGGTAGGTAAGGATAGCTGGCCGGTTCCCTCTGGGAGTCCCACACATAGTGACATGGACTGAACCATGCACAGTCTCCACATCTTGCTCCTGGCAAAGAACAGGAGGAGTCAGTTAGCAGTTTGTCCAAGTGCTTCACTGAACACCTGCTGCAGCAGACTTTTGTGTGACCATGAGCACAGGTCCCACCTGCGGCCCTGGGGGTCTCCACAATTCCTGTGCTAACACACCTCATTTTCCCCCACGGGGCAGGCTTCCTGTTGATGCTTTACATTTGGCTGTCACCTACAGCAGCACTTCAGCTACTAGCTCAAACCAGATGCTGAGGGAATAGGTAGTTTTTAACCTCGTTAAAAGGCAGTGGAAAAAAAAAAAAGGAAAGCAGCTTGGTACAATGACACCTAAAATAACAACAGTTTACAACTGTGACTGTCAACACTTCCAAAATTGCAAGTTGCCAAGATAAAATACTTCTGTTTTCTAGGAAAAGAACTTTAATTCAGCAAATAACTACTATTCTTCAAAGCAAGCAGTATTAAGTAGCCTGTATTTGCATAAAGACTTATCACACTGTGGGGTCTTGCAATTATAGCAGCTTTCTATGATAACCATGACAGCCACACGTTAGCTTTATGGCTTGCTATGTATATCCACAACATTGTGGTAATTACTAGAGAAACAATGTTAAGAAGCATACTGCTATTATTTGACATAACAGGAGTTAGTACTATTTAATGATCTTAAAGCTAAGGACACCTTTTTTAGCAAATCAAAGCCTCTGTGGTACCATCTTTTATTTATCGTTTCTCTATGTAAGTTAGACATGACTTGGTTTGTACTAACACCCACAACATATGGAACATTTTTTTCTATCTTTTGCGCTTGAACTTCAGATGAGTATAAGCAACTTGTTATTTTGCCAACACCTATAAAAGGAATCGCAAAACAACAGTTATTTATGACACTTATTTACAGTACCATTACACTCAGTCAAGGCACCATATAGTAGCCAGTCTTTGCGTCTGACCAGAATACTTTATTCACTGTACAAGACACAAATACCCATGCCCTTCTGTACAGCACACTGTCTGCTGCTGCTGCAGGGTTTGCCTGACTTGCTCTGTGGAGTAACGCCCAGATGCAAAGTCCAAGTTAAACACAAATCTATTTAAAATTATGCTGTATAAATCAGGAGCATACAGAGTCTGTAAAAATCATTACAGAGCAAAAAAACAAAAGCTATTCCGAGATCAGGTCATAATTTGATCTAAATCTAACCTCCTTAATTTGATATATGGAACACACCACACATTTTGTTAAAAATAAGGATGCTAGGCAACATTATTCCAGATTTCACCTATTTTCCTTCCAATTACACATTTACATCAGTTTAAAGTTACAATTACAGCAATGAATCAAGATTCCTTGCCCCCTCCCCATACACTGGGCAGGCTGAGGATCACCACTATCTGAAACATACTCCACTGAAACACTAGTTTTCAGCTTTTATGTCTCCTTAGAGATCCATTCCTCTGCATACTCACTGCATTATTTAACAGGTAAGCTGTATCTTCTATATCCAGCACCATCTTTAGACAAAAGAGGGTGATAAATCCAGCAAGTCAGACAGAGGACAGTAGCTGGTTTCTACTTTGTCCAAGGAGGAAACTGGGTTATATAGACAAGCTGCTATCCTGCATAGGCTTATGACTCCCGTAATGCCCAGCTAGAATAACCAAAACAGACTAATTCATGAGGATGTCATTCTTAAATAGGATTTAAGCCAGGTTTGACCAGAAGTACTTACTCAGAGTTCAGACATCAAAGATGAACTAAGTCTCTGGCACACAATATACAGAGTGCCAAATTTCAAACCTGGGTATTAGTACAGTCTTTCCTATTGCTGTTTCCATCACGTTTTGATAAGTTTAGGTTTTTTGTTTTCTCAAATGCTAGAACACTCCAAACTTATTCTAAATTAAATGAGAAGCAATTTCTTTCCTAAAAGCCAGAATTAAAGTTTTCAGTAAGAACACAAAAGACTCTGAAAAATTAGTATAAGTCAGAAAGATTCTGCACAAGTAAAAGATGACTTGGAATGTTTGAAGTCTACTATTTTCCAAAGTAGATTAGCAACGTGTAATCAATCGAAAGTATACCTACATCAGTCATACTAATGTCCCTGTAAGTTTCATTTTGGACAGAAAATAGGGTATTGTAGGTATATTCATTCTACAGTAGAATAGATTTGCAGTAGCAATAGATAGGTATTAATAATACTAGCAATTAACAGTAACAGCAATTAATATTTTCCACTTTCTACCTTCCTTCTGTACTTAGATAATTTTCAATACAAAGCATAAAAATTGATAGTTTGGAAGTTTTACACAATATTGCTTATCTTCATTATTGGTTTTATACATCTGCTGAGTGTGAAATAAATAAATTTCCTCTTCAGATAGAGGCTAATAAGCATTTTGTATCATCAGATTTTTTATTGCTAGATCCTTCCAGTAACAGCACTGAAAGTCTAGAATGTATCTTCTGAGGAGGGACCATTTCAAGATTCAGGATCTTCCTCCTTTGTGCATTAAAAAAAAAGGTCTGTTCATTGTAAATAAAGCCAGACCCTTGAACCTTCACATCCCAATAACCTTCACAGTTAATTCTTCTAGACTGGACTCCTGAGTCTAGTTCAAACTCAGTGTCATCTAAAAATAGTTCTGAGATAGGTGACCACACTGCTAATGACTGGCATAAATCACAGTCAGTTTACCAATTGGTTTAATTCCTTATTATCTTCACAGTAGGACTCCTCTAATTATAAAAGGTTGTGCATTTCCATTACTGTGAATTCTTTAAGATATATACCCAAAAGGTTGTTCTAATCAATTCAAACCAGTATCTTCAGTGACATCAAATCAAGAACTTCACATCCCTATTGATCCTATTAAAGATCAGGAGATTTGTCTACGTGATGTACGGATGGATGTTTTCAAAATGCAGAGCACTGTAAACAGATGGCAGCACATCCCAATCAACATCAACATTATAGTAAGAGGCTCTTCACCAACTGATTTGTATTAAAACGCTATCTTGGAAAAAAATCCAAGGTACACTAATCCGATAGAAGGATAAAGACAAACACACCATCTGTTCACATCTCTCACTTTAACAGAGGTGCAGTCTGATCTTCGTGCCCTAAAAAACACACACAAAAATACTTTTGATACATGCAATTTAAGAGATGCTGTCTTAGTTTGAAGGAGATCCATTCTAAAGTAGATTTTATTTCTGGGTCAAGTGACATCTTTTTGACATTTGGCATGAGGTTAGAAGGGGGAGCCGATTTGTAAGTCAGTAACACAGGAGAGCTCATTTATTCCTTCCCCTCTCTGCCCTGGCTTAGGAAGACACCATGTTTACAAATGAGCTGGTTTCTGAAGGATGGGATATGCAGCCAAAATGCTTTAGATATCTAAAAAAGGAAAACACACACGCATTGCAGATTTTGCTAAAAAAAGCATATTTTACATTTGAAGTAGAATTCTGCATTCCAGTAAGATGATTTTAAAGCTTTCCAATATACCCAATCCTCAATTACCATCTCATGCTTTTATTTTAATTTACAATATTAAGCCTGTTAAACACACCTCCCTCTCTTGCCTCGGAATGGAGGGAAAAGCTTCAGAGCTTTTAAAAAGGATTTAAATAATTTAAAATATACTGTCTCCTAGCAATTTTAAAGTTCATATTTCTTAAGAAATTTGACATAGTAATAACTATCTATTCTATTTTTTCCCTTCTTTTTTCACTATCTTGAAGAGAAAAAATATTTGAGCTTTTAACGTGGCAGTGCAATGTCAGCTTTCAAATTCTATTTTTCATGAAGTTATTTATTTTTCCCCTACTTTTTCTACTCTGAAATCGTTATTTCAATTAATCTGATATTTTTCTAAGACACCACTGCTCGCCTTCCCAGGTAATTTTCTTTTCTTCTTTTAGTTTGTTTAGATTATTTTAAAACGGCAATATTAAGAAAAAGGTTCCCCAGTTCAGGTTATGAGATAGATACATTAGCAAGTATGATGTATTAGATGTAAATGTGACTTTGCTAAGGTGGAAACCTGTAACAAAAACTTTGGTATAGAATCTGAAGAAGAGTATGATAGTTTTGACCAGGGATTCTTCCTAGTCTGGCTAGTAGAGGGCCATACTGTTCTGCAAAAGTACAAAACCGCAATCACCCCCACCCTTTTCTTTCAGAGTTCTAGAAGGATGAGGAAATTTGTGTAACATACTTCAATGCCGCAAACTACCCATCAATTCCAGTGGGAAATAGATCCCATCGCACCATGAGGACCAGCTGATTTATCTCCCACTGCAGGTCAGCTTTCTTTCTCCCCTCATAGGCAGAAGGAGGAAAAGCAGAAACGTCTCCTGCATGCCAGTGAGGGTACAAATGGCCATAAGCTATGAATTGCAAGGGACAAACTCATCTAAACCTACAGCTGCTGCACAGCTCAGAAGGTTTTGCTTAGTTATTGAGAAAGCAGACTCCCAATAGACTGCTCATGTCCGAAACACAAAGGTAAAAGAACTATGTACAGTGGCAAGGCGACAGTTCTTCATTGGCTCCAATGCTACCAAGCTAGGGAATAAGCAAATACATCAAACTCAACAAACAATTAAAATGTGTTTGTCATTAAGCCAACATAAAGCAGCACAGGGCACACTGCCCTGCACCAGTTTATAATGGAGGTAAAATAGGTTTGGTCAGGAACATTTCCCTTATTGAGAATTAGGGGACCTTCACTTAAATTTTCTGGTGGGTGCCACAGGCAGAGATAGATAACTGCTGCTGACTAGAGGTAGCTCAGAGACATCAGTTCCTCCATGTCTTGTCATGGCCATTCACTGGTAACTTCATGAAAGCTTTCCTCCAGAAGACAAATAGGTCTGCAATGTGTGCTTTCAGAAGCATGACATGGTACTATACAATGCCTTACTTCAAAAATGGAAAATATGTTTAACTCAAGTCTGTCTAAAACAGCATGTGAAATAAAAGTCTATTTCTCTCCAAACCTGAATAACTAGATAAAATTTATTCTTGGAACCAAAACACCTCACAGGCAGTCAGTACTCTTCACTAGTGGCAAAAATAAAGTGATTAACTGAACACTGCATAACTCATCCCCGAAAGGATGAATGGTAAGGGCTATGGTGGACATCCACATCAGGCCACAAAGGCACTAAATAAGAAGCTCCATGCTGCCAAGTGCTGATCACCTTCTTCCCTGACCAGGTCTATCCATCTCCCAAGTGTGGCTCATGGGACAGGCTGCTCATTAAGAGTGCACATGAGCTTCAGTGTCAGTCCTGAGTGATCTGGGCACTCCAGGGCCACACATGAACTTCTCTAGCAACCGAGTCTCCCATAAGAGCTTCTAACCACCTCTTTCATAAATCAACCACAGAAGAATTTGAAGACACATAGGTAGGGTGCTTGTGGTTTTAAGGACCAAATCTAAGACTCTTTTGCAGCAGCAGTTCTTAACATAACAGATTGAGACTATTCTTCCATGTTTTTCCCTCCTGAGCTAGAACAACCAAAGATTAAAACTCTAACAAAGAAATATCATTAAAATGCAAGAGCTGGCAGAACAGGACTAAATGACAAGAATCACTGCTCTGGATTAGCAACAGTTAATCAAAAACACTGGGGGGGAAGTCCCAAAAGGCTTAGAGAATTTGATCTTGCAAGCAAAAAAAAAAAAAAAACCACAACAGAAAAAAAACCCCAACACAACTCTATATATACACATGGTTTACAAACTAAGCAAATTTATTCCAAGAATAGAAATCAAATATGGGTCACTTCTGGATTCTTAATCAAAATACTGCAGTATTTCTGTTAGCAGACTTAATCTGGGATTCAGATTTATTTAAATCAAGTGATCAATCTGGAGCCAAAGAGAAAGCTTCTCCCATGCAGTGCACAGTCCTGCAGGAAGTCACATGGTGACTGACTTACATTTGTCAAGACTAGGCAGTGGATTTCATCATTAGAAAGGATGAGGGGGAAGGTGCAGGATTACGTAAACTACAGTTTTGCTATAGAAGTAAGAACTATCAAAAATTGGTAGAGATGTTTGAGATAACTGTATCCTTTGGTTTCCAGGGAAAAGACTGTTGAGCTTGTGCTGGATTTGTAATCATTTTGCACAACATTGAAGAAAAATATAGACAGGTGCAAAGAAAGTGCAACATGCCACAAAGCACAGAAGGACCTCTTCAAGGACCTCTGCCTGAACTTTCAAGAGACTAGAACAACTTCAATTTTTTCATTCTTGCACAATCTACCTCCCTCCCTACAACCCTTGATAAAAATAAAGACACCTGGAGAGCCTCTTTTCCCAAAATTTTCTCCTTGTCCTCAGAGATGGGAATCCACCACTCACTCTTTTTGTCAAGTCTGGTACAATCACGCTTCCAGCCTGACTCTGACAGCTGTGCATTTCCTTAGTCACATCTTAGGAACCAGCAATGACAAACTTCTGTCAGAAGCCCAAATGGCAATACAAAAATATACAAGGGGAGCTAAGAAAATTACCAAGTTATCCCTCAAAAAACATATCACACAGGGACAGTGGAAAGCCACCATTTGACCTAATGGTTTGACTTACAAACTCTTATGATCTGTCTGTAAGTAAACATACAGGAACTACTGTCATTCCTGTTACAGGCAAAACTGATTCCTTAGAGCCTTCCACTGCTCCATGGGCTTCAGGAATTGTTTGGAAATTTTCAACGATATAACAGGATACATCAAGGGGGGGTATTTCCTCTACAGAAATGCAAGAACACTGCTATGAAAGCAAATTAATTGGGGAAAGTATGTGTCCGTGTAGAAGGTGAATATTTTGCATTTGCTGCCACTACTGAAGAATCCCCTTCTCTTAGAAAGAATAGAACTGCTTGTAACCCAGCCACCTCTTTTGGATGAAACTTTCTCGGCCTCCATCTGAAAAGACCTCCTGCAGTCCCCTTCACATCTTTACATCAGAGACCTATTGAGACCCCTCTCCCACAGGAACAATATTTCTGGCAGTCAGTCAGTCATTTCTGAACACATTTTGCTCTTTTCTTAAGTGTCAATTCAGTCTCCCCTTTTCAAATAATAATAAAAAAATATTAAATTAAAAAAGCTTTACTTACCTGAACATCGAAGTCTGGAAGAAGGCGAGTGATAGCCTGTGAAGATATTTTAAAATATTAACAGAGGTAACTTTTGCAGCTACAGAGATCTGTGCTGGGAAGCATATATTCTAACCCCCCTGTTCTGCAGCCAAGAGCTCTGTCCTTTCCTTTCATTCAATGAAAGCTCCCTTCATGGACAACAACATGAAAGCAGTAAAATACTAGATTATACACCAGCAAAATAAAGCACAAAAGCTGCTGTACCTCCAGTTAGTGTTAAACCACTGCCAAGTAGGAGCAGTAAAACACTGAACTTTTCTCCATTGCTTACTGTAGATGTGGGACCGCCAACAGCTGTCCACCTAGGTTGGAAAGATGTTGCTTGCGTATGCACTGAGCACTTGCAACTCAGCTAAGATGTCATTACTGTGATTTGGTTATATGATGTGGAAGGTGGAAAGGGTTTTTAATCGCAGTCAAAGTTAGGCATTGTTATGTCTGTATAGCTGGCTGAACACAGAGGTCCATTTCAACCTGTGACCAGCCATCACTATTGCTGACAAGTTCCTATGCCTGTCTAGGTTGTCCACCAGGAGTTAGATGACATCTTTCCCACTTCCACTAGTCTAAGAGACTTGTAACTTCAAAGGAAGAAGTGTCTTACAGTCACCATCTTTTATTAAAGGACAAGGAAGAAGTCAAACTTTTATTTCCATGGGAGGGCAGAAAACAGGAAAGACCAGCCAAACCAACACTTTTTCCACTGCAGAGTACATAAGAGAAGTCAAAGCTTGAAAAAAGTATTGAGATAAAATGCAAAGCTTAGGATCCTCACAACGAGGTCACTCTGTCCCAGAAGCACAGGTAAACTAGGGATGAAATATGTCAGAACCAATACAGATGCTGTCTTGGGCAATACCATCTCAGATGGTGGACCTCAAAGCATTGCAGTAATTATGGCAGGATTCTAGAGCTGTAATCTTTAGACAATTAGGGAGTGTCTTGTACATACAAACAAGCAGCTAAAGAGCTGACTAAGCTCCAAGTCATTTTACACAGTCTTAGCTTTAGACAATATGCTGGTTTTTAATCTTCCTATGCTGTTGGCTGCCAGACCTTTTAAGCACAGATAGTTTCATGCACTGTTGCTCCAGTGGGGTCTAGAGTTGAAAGGAATAAGTGAATGTGATGTCCATATAGAGTGAATATAACATAAGGCTCATCATTGTACAGGAATGAAGACTGATCTGTAGAAGAAATCATGAAGACTGATCTGTAGAAGAAATCCAAGCACAACAAGCTAGGATGCGACTTCAAAGAGCAACACCCACTCCACACCAGCTCCATTGGTAAGCTCAGTATGTGCCAAGTGTCCGTCACGGCAATCTTTTCCACTTTCTCAAAAAAAAAAAAAAGAAACTTCCCTCATCTGTGTTCAGAGTGGCCACAGAGGAAGTCAAACTCTGTGCTAACTTCCCCATGTAGACAAAACTTACAGTAACATTGTGAATAAAAGCATACAGTGATCTTCGTCAAGATTCCAACTTTTGATCTGCATGCTGCAGAAACTGAGGAAGTGTTAATCAGTGTTTTAAGATATTTCTGGACTTTGACACAAAGACATTTCAGTACCCACAGGACTTGTGCTTAGTATCTCCTCTGCTTTGCTTCTGCCAAACAATACTGGCATTAAAAAGGGATCTTAGTTTCTGAAAAGTTTGAGTGCTGCATTCACTGTTATCCAAACGAGTTCTGTTTTCATGTAATGTCCTTGGCAAAGGAGCTGTGTTTAAAGTTTCTCTAGTTATTTCACCTCAGCTGAAAGTGGAAATTATTTTCTGAAGTGTTTACACAAAAGTAGGAAATACAAAAGAAAGTAGCAGATAGAGCAATAAATAGTTATAGTGTTGAAAACCAGAAAAAAACCCAACACATTTATATACATCACTGTCAAGAATTATAATCACTAGGACTAAAAGAAGTTTTGAATCAAGAAAAAAGGTGAGAGGTTCCTTCACATATTACAGTGAATTACTTGCCATGAAGCACAGAGTATTGCTACCACCAAAGACTCAGACACACACTGAACCCAGATGTTGGGAGATTTTTGAAGAATATGGTGCAAAAACAAATGGAAAACAGTACAACTAGATTAAGCAAAAAAAAAAAAAGCAGAGATGTTTCTACACTGCAAACCCAGAGGAAAGACTGCAGCTTGTGCGTACCCAGCCAGCTGTGGACCTGGTCACTGTAACTCAGCTCAGTGAAGCCAGAGAGGACTAGCTGGGGCACAGTCATACCTCCCAGACTCAGATGTGCCCAAAAAAGAGAGTAAAGACTCTCTCTGTGCCTCCTTGAAAGGTGACTGACAGAGCACAGTTTGGATTTTTACATTGAGAATTCTACAGGTATAGATGGATGTACAGGAGATTGCATCATTCAAACAGCTAGACATCATTATCCAGAAGAAAAAAAAATATCACCACCACATTAGCACTAGAGAACAGTAAAACCAAATACCAAGAAAGAGTAAATAGATGAGGTTCACTTTTGCATTATTTAGAAAACAACAAAATACTCTTATTCCATTGCCAGTTTCTCTTGTTTCTTTCATATAATATGTTAGAACTAGTCTAAGAACACATGTGCTGTTCCAACAGCCCTGAAATAAAACACAAGCTCTAAAAAGCTTTAAAGTAATTACCTCCTCCTTCTCCACCAGAGGTTTCACCTCTGCAAGGTGAGCATCCTGGAACTCTGTTGACATGGTCAGTAGCTGATATCTGCAAAGATGAAAAAAGATTAATTCTCAGCTTACATCAAATACTAAATACAGGAACAAATAAAGATCCTGCTACACTCCCACCCCCCCCAAACCTACTGTCTTAAGTTATAGTTTAAAAGACCTTTGTAAGAAGGTTATGAATCTCTTGTAAAACACCTCCCTGGTTTATTTATATACACACTGCTGCACAACATGAGATTAAAGATATATTAGGGCTGCATGGTCAAACAAATGTTTGGCAGCTTCAGAATGGGGAATGCTGAAAGAAACAGGGCAGGGACCAGTACAGAGTGTTAAGGAAACTGTCTTTTCACATATGGAAAAAGGCATGCCCAAATCTGCACAACCACCTTCTGAAATCAGCTTGAACACTTGTGTCTGAATTTTTTTTTAATTTTTATTTTATTTTTAGCAGGCTCTCTCTTCATCCCTCAGATGTTTACTGTAAGAAAACTGAACACTCAGGATCACTTTACTCTCAGATCTATGTGCTCCCTTCTTTGGGACAGAAACACCTTCCTTGATCTGAACAAACAGTACCAAGTAAAACAGATATTCCTCTGAGTGGACACCAACATGGTGCATGCAATAATCCCCTTTTCAAAACTGTCGGAGTAAGGTACAGGATTGCTGTACCCTGCTCTAGAAAAGGACCACCCCTCATCTGCAGGAAGCTTAACTGGGAACACAGATGAAGCTGCAACCCAGAAAAGGTGACTGCTGAGGCAAACAGAGCAGCATGTTGTGCTGCAGGTGCAGTGTGCATTTTGCATTTGGACCAACAGGCATTGCAGTTCAGCAACCATACTGTTCCACACTGGGAGTTAAAAAGAACAGCATGTTTTTATCCTCTTGAGAAAGATAAGGTGCCACGGGCAGAGGGCTGTTTCCTGCAAAGCTCTGATGAATGACCAGAAGCAGTTCTCAAGAGATACCAGAAATGTTTTAACAGCAAGATGACAAATACAAAAGTCAAAGTATGTTTGTTACATATCCTCTGGCCTGGAGAAATGCATATCATGTGGAGTTTGGCATCTTCAGAGAAAATTGGACATTTATTAACTACCAACTATTACACAAATCAATTATTTACTTTAAGAAATGTTTTTAACTGTCTCAAGTGAAACATATGCTCACTTGAGTACTCAAAGCAAGCCTGAAGGCTGAAACATGTTTAGGAATTATCAACTAAGTGAAGTTGCTAAGATTTTAATTATTAACAATTTTCTTGAGGATAAGCATAAAAAATAAAGAACAAAACTTAAATAGATTCTTTAAACCATGTTTTCCCCACCTCCTGACTTAAATCTGATTTAAGCCAATCAACTTTGTCTACATAAGTGACTTGGTGCTCATGAAGGACTGTGAAGCCCACAGAAGTATCCAGCAGCTGTCAGTGACAGCAGCATTATTTTTACTCTGTCCATGGGTTAACTCGATGCACCCTTCCCTGGGCAAAAATGCTCTCAAAAGAAAGTTTGCAAAAAAGATAGATGATGCAGGAAGCTATGAAGTGGTAGACACAGATTAAGAAAGTTAATGCTGGTTCTCACATGCGTGCAAACAGCTCCAGATTTTAAGAACTCTCCTCGCTAGCTACGCAATTTTGGTAAAGAATTAGACTGGAGATTTTAAGCTTAGAGAAATGCTTCATGAATACTTAACCCTAACACTTGAGGCATGGGGACAGGAAGAAAGCTGGTTCCATTGTCAGTAATTTGTAATCCAAATTTACAAGAAGGTACCAGAGATGCTTAAATAGTCAGAAGAGTCAAGACAGAGTTAATTCCCTAGCAATCACTCTGATTCACCCTTCTTCTCCAGGTTTTCCATTAAGTTTTGCTGGCTACAGATTTTAATCATAAAGAACAAGAAAAAAGCAAGTGTGCCAAAATTTCAAACAGCTTCAAGTGACATTTTAGAAAGTGTGTTACACAGTTTCATAATTACAGACATCTACATTCTGCCATTGTACACAGTGAGCAATTGTGCATGGCAGAGAGGGAAAAAATAAATGCTGGTGCAATATTTGGAAGTCAAAAATACTTACATGCAATTGCACTGAAATCGTATGTCTGGGTTTGGTTTTTTTTTGAATTTCAAAAAATTCTGCTAAGACAGAAATAGAACCTTACAATTACACCTAATTCTGCAATAGGTACTAGAAGAGATTTTTCCATGTTTTGCCTATAGGGAAGTAAGAAGGCAGGTCCCCTGCAGTTTGTCTGGTAAGAAGCAGCTTGAGGAAGCTACAGCTAGTGTTTGTGGAAGAAAGTTGTTTACATAGGATAGTTTCAAATTTTCAGGGACTCGGAGCATTGACTACAAATGACAGAAACAACTGTGCCAAAAAGAACAAGATGAATGCCTTTTATAGCCTTAAAAAACAATCCTGTTTTCATAATAGTTCAAAGTTGTTGCTCTATGTTTCCGAAAGAACCAGCACTAGGAAGTGCTGACCAGCAGATAACATGACTACCATAAAGTCTGCGGAAAAAAAGCCCAATGTGTACCAAGTTCTCACTTTCGGAAAGATACCAGATCTTGGAGCCACATAATGTTTTCTGTTCAAGCACTTCCAATCTTTGGGTTTTCCTTCTCTGCATGAGGAATACCTGAAACATTCCCACCAAGAAACAACCTTGTGATAAGGCAGCACAACATGCTGTTTTTTCACAGGAGCAGGCAAACAAAGCCCTGCTATCTGACAGCGCTGTAAAAAACATCTTTTTTTTCCAAAGAGAAAGATGCTGGGGAAGTGGTTTTGTACCACCCATGTTCAGCACAAATTTTATCATCTCTAAATAGGTGCTTTGTGCTCCCTCCTTTATGTGACAGGGTAGCTCAAAGCTAATGTAACTGCATAACTCTCCTAAATAGATAACCATACAAACATTCCTTTATACACATTTCAAAGCACTTGCCTCACAGAAGTCTTCAAAAGACAAAGTTCATTTATATCTGCAAGCAGTAGTGTAATGTTGCCAACTTGGATAAAAACAAGTCTTTTTCACTCCAATTGGCCAATTCAGCCTACTACGAGGTCCCAAGCTCTCCTCTCCAGGATGAGCCACCTCCACCCAGTGGACATCCACCGCACCGCATACAGATACCTATTAGAATTGCTGCTCAGTGGATTACATTTTAAACCAATCATACTTGTAACTAAGAAAAAAATAAAGTGTTAAGGCACTTTTGCAGCTAGCAAAGTACTTTGAAACAGATCACTTACCTACTTTTGCCAACTAGTTGGAAAGGCATCAAACCAGCCTCTAGGAAACAATGGGGATGGTGGGGAAGGGTGATGCCATCTGCAATACTGTGTTCATTAATTTCATTCAAAGATGCTTTTCTGTACCCATTCCAGCACAAAACCACTACTCCAAAACCACCAAAGCAAATGCATATCCAAGGCTAGTAGCTCAGGAATCATTTTACTGTGCCTTATTATTTTGCTCTTAAAAGTACAGAATATATGCCAAGTCCCTCTGCATCATCCCTGGAGCCTTCTTTTGGTAGCAGGGCTACAGGATGGATGTGAGGCCTGGCTTTGCACGGCAGGAATCCCAACAAAGGAGCTAAGAAGCGACTCATCAGGCCATCCATCCTCAGACACCAGCAGTGTTGCAATCACAAGTACCAAACATTAGGTAATCCTAATATACACAACCAAATTCATTCCAAGCACAGAAGTGAAACAGGTTCAAAGATCCCCCATGTCAAACTTTATTCTTCTGAAGACGCACATATGGTTGTCCAAACTCATGCCACAGAGTGCATGGTCAAGCATGATGGTCTCATGTCCATGAAGGGCTGGGAGAACTGCTACCAGCACTTCTGTATTTACCTCTGCCCTCACACCCAACTGCTCTTTATTTACATGCTATCATGGAAAACAAAGAACAGGAAGAGACTCCTGCCTGAGCATATCATAAAGGCAATTTCCTCAAAACAGTTTGTTTAAACATTGTCAGCAGAGATTATTCTCCTTCTAAGTACGGATATACAGAAGAGTAACCTCACCAGAGAAGCCCAGTGGCCTTTTCATCTTTGCAGATTGAGCAAGGAGGGACAGAAATTGCTTTACACATGAGATTAAACACTCATCCAATTGCAAAGAGTGAGAAGGCCATTGACACTGCAGGTGACAGTACCCAAGCACTGGTGTTGATCTCTTTGGAGAGTGGGACCACTTGAGACTTAAGCTCCAGGGACACACATGGGAAGCACTTCCAAGCCAGCTACATTGCTCTGTACTTTAGCCCTTGAAAGTCACAACTGTCTTAAGAGCTCAGGCACCAAAGCAGGTAGGAAGGACAGTGGTGGCAATTTGAGGCTTTGTCCATCTGCAGCAGCTCAAAGCACTATTAAAGAATCAGGGATGAGGCAAGAATTGAGAGAAACTGAGATGTCTTCAGAGCTCTTCAAAAGTTGATTAGCAAA
The DNA here is from genome assembly GCA_027560015.1 of Chloroceryle amazona. NCBI lineage: Eukaryota > Metazoa > Chordata > Aves > Coraciiformes > Cerylidae > Chloroceryle > Chloroceryle amazona. The sequence goes on along the minus strand of JANHFX010009831.1, from coordinate 10,353 downwards.
GATCCCCATCAGTTCCAGGTCAGAAAAATAACCAAAAATCTCAGGCCTCTGACAGTGAAGGAACAAGTTACTGTGACACAAATGGCATCTGAGCCTTACATAAGGTCAGTTAGACCTCTTCCAGTCTGTAACAGTAAACACTGTAAACTAGTTTGACTGTCTCTAAAATAAAAAATGGTTAATGAAAACTGGAGTGCAGGTTGAAAAAACTTGTCTCCACTAAACAGGGGCAAGTGGACATCAATTAATACACCCACGTACTGTTATGGTCCACGGTGTATGCTCTCATTAAGTATTTACATTTCAGACATTTTAGAATAAAAGTGGCAGATCTAACCTTCCTGCCTGTGAATCATTTGAAAATTATGCATTTTGCAAGCATCCAAAACAGTTCATGAATAAGGTCTGCCCACACTACGCCTTGTTTAAGCTACTCTTTGTTACAGACACTAGTGTCACGAGGACCTTTGTGTACTGAGTTACTGATTTTCTCTGCCATAGTTCCACACAATAAATCACAAAAGAGGTTTTATAGCAGTTCCTCCCCTTTAAAACAAGGGGATGACTTTTGACAGTTAAGTAGCATCCAGCTAAACAGTTTGAGCAGCAAGTGTCAAAAGTTGAAGACACTCAGCTACTTGGAACTCTCTGGGTTTCCTTAGCCTCTGGTTATACATGACTATCTCAATTTGCAACTAAAAGTTAATACATTGACACAAAGAAAACTTGGAAGCCTAACCCTTAAATAACTTAGTTTCAAATCAGAAATGGTCATGAATAAAAGCATTAAATTAAATAATACCAGGGACCTGTAACTATGCCACCTGGTAGCCTCTGGTTCACAGATGTCCTGGGAGTTGTCTTCATTCACCCCTCTTCTAGCACAGTACACTGCCAATACTCAGTTTAATCACTTTTTTTGTTGCTGTTGTTTCTAACCAATTTGCTTTTATTTCCCCATCAGCCCCCTTTATGATATACTCCACTAGAAGGCTTTACTCTAGTTGAAAATAAGAGCTGGCATCTGGGTGAGGAAAAAAACAAGCCAAACCAAAACACCACACACAAAAAAACCACCACACAACAGAAGTGGGCTTTTTAGAAGCATAATGTAGCATAACAATGATGATTAAAGCAAAAAAAAAAAAAGAAGGGCTTAACGTTTTAGCTTTTTTTAAGTTTAGACTTATACTATGTGCTAATCAATCTAATTAGGAAACTGAAACATTTTAGCAAAGAACTCAAGCTCTGTGCCAAGTAACAGGTGGAGCCACATGGAGATGACTGCAGGGACAAAGGCAGTAGCTGATTCCACCAGGCTCCCATGAGCAATGCGCAGGTCCACAGCATCTCCTGCAGCTACGCTTGCCTTCAGCTTCAGCATACCCATGCAGTTATGAAGACGAGATCTCCAGGCTCATCTCCAGCCCTTTTGTTCTGGTTGTTTTTCAGTTGTGCAACTGGCGCCGGTGCTTGTACACACACAGAGCTGTTCAGCCACAGTCGCTTTGGGATCAGACACTGCCTTATAAACTGCCAGTTCCTCTGACCAGGGACTGGTTACTCTTCACATGCATTATATGCCCTGGCAGCCGCACATAGATTGTAGTATCAAAACAAAGTGAGCTGGAAGCAAGCCTTCTGTCTACTCTGCAGATGTTGAGCAAAAAAAACTGTTTCAAGGCAGTTTGCACAATCCTCTCGCTGTGGAATGCAATGAGGAATGTTCCTTGGAAAGCTTGGGATCCTCTCATGGGTCACAAGAGTAGAAACTGGCTGTGGGAAGTGTTTGTTTGCTAGCCAAGAGGCATGCCTGCTGTCTTCATCTTCCCTATGCTGCACACCCCTGTTCCCTGTTTAGGCTGGATATCAGGAAGCACTTCCTTACAGAAAGGGTTATTAGACACTGGAGCAGCCTGCCAGGGGAGGTGGTGGAGTTGTCATCCCTTGTGGTGTTTAAGGAAAGATTGGATGTGGCACTTAGTGACATGCTCTAGCTAGGTGGTGTGGTGTCAGG
>JANHFX010009830.1:0-17319 GCA_027560015.1 Chloroceryle amazona | reverse complement strand
AAGGTTTTGCTGTCATTATTTAATTCCCAAATAAAATAAATAAATAAATAAAACCCAACCAGATGATAACAATAGACACAAAACATACCATCTAACATACCATTTAACTAGCGTGAAAGGAATGACTGCTGAGATTCCTACCTCTCCACTGTTACCAGGAAGCTATTCTGAGGGCAGAATTTACACTACACTGGTGTGCATTCCAAGTCCGTTTCTGCCTTGTAATTATTCATTCCAGAGGAATAAAAAAGTCCTTATGTGGGCATAAATAACTTTTTCTCCCAATGTGAAGTCACCCTGCACCTCCAAAATAGAATAAAAATGTCTGCAGGTTATGTGTAAACAATTTCTTCTTCTGTAACAACTTCAGCACCAGAGCATCTGTATACAGAGGCAGGTGGGTGTATTTGAGTAGAGTAATACTGATACAACATACAACTCTGAGTGTGGACAGTATTTTAGTGTTTTATAGTGTTCATACCAATTTTACAACATTCTCCCTTACTTATGTTGCATTGTTTCAGTTCTCTCAGGTGTGGGTTGGTTCTCTGTGGAACCAGCTTACTATCTCAGATGTCTTCCTTGCAGAGTCTACCTAGTTCCATAATCAGGCTAGGTGAAAGCAGTTGTGCCTGCCTCCATCACCACCTTCACAAGCAGCTCATGGCTGTAGTGTGCATCTATTTTATAACATCAGTTTATTTTGGATTGCTGTGCAGCAGTTAAGTTTCATCACTGTGAGCACTTGATTGGCTCTAGCTGGTTATAGGCCTGAGGAGGTTGTGGTAGCACATGCTGGTTCAGGAAGAGACTGAGTTAAGAAACCATCCTTAAGGACAGCTTTAACAAGGATGCTGAAACAAGAACAACTAGTTTTTTATTTTTAATTTTACTCTCAAAATAAACCTCTCACACAGTATATTATCAAGCAATTCCAGAAGCTCGTGACATTATAAATTTAACATAGCTTACTTTTACCAATAATGACAGAAGAAATTGTCATCTTGCTTTGCCAAGTATACATACAGAATGACCCCACAGGTGTGAGGAGCAATGAAAACATACCACTTCAACCTAAGAGGAAAATCCAAAATTTAAAGCCATTTCTCATTATTATGCAAAAGTAAAAGTCATGAGTATAAACATATGAATTGTCTGAGAAATATGCTCAAGTTGTTTTCAGTGGGTCAGAAGACAAAATTCCATAGTTCCCACATACCACCTCCCTGTTCTTGTCTTCCTGCTCCACTAATCAATTAACACCCTATTAGTGCCAGCAACGGACTTATTCTCAGAAGCCTACTATAACCTGGCAGAAGAAAAAACATCCCAGGCTCAAGTTCCTGCCATGCTGTTCTCAGCTCATTCTACCTTGTTGCTCCAACCTATAGTTAGTAGTAGCATACTGAACTCCCATGCAGGAGGAGATTATGCATGTAAAGGTTTGTCTTGCCTTTTTTTTTAAAAAAAAAGCTGTTTTATAAAAAAAAGATAAATGAAGAACCTGAAATATGAGTAAAACTTGACCCATACATACTCTGTGAGAAAGCCACATCTTCACATCTTCAATGTGTTTTCTCTCCAAGAAAGCACGCATATGCTATAAATTTTACAATAGTGAAGACAAGCTTGGAGATAGCAACTTTATCCTAAAGTGGCAAAGAGACATCACTTTATGTTCCTAAGCTATTCATGCCTTGTGTGAAATCCCTAGGGGCTGTGAAAGCACGTACTGGTTATGGTTTATTTCAGGATCCTTATGATGAATTATCTCTGTGGATGTAAAACTTTGGAGAGATAACTGAACGTAGCCTAGGAATACTAGCAGGTGCCATTAGAGACAACTAATTTCTCTGCATTCACATGATGCAGTAGGGAAAAGACAGGCCTAAAGCCTGGAAAGTATTCATAAGTCTCTCAGCATCCCTAGGGATTTGCCATCCAGCTTACCCACACTAATTCAGAAACACTCTGAAGATCAAGTGTTTGCAAGTTAAATAATATATCATTTCAAGCAGTATGGACCCTTGTGATTTTTACTTGCCTCCTGGTCAGTGTAGATCTGCCATGTGTCAGACAGAAGCTGGGCCTCTCAGTCCTCTTGCAAGATTACATCACCATGCTTTATCCAAGTGTCAAGCCATAACTCTTTTTCTAAGTAGGTAAAAGCAAATTTTCTCAATCATATTTACATGAGAACAGTTAGGTAAAATTTCACTACTACCTCCTAAGTAGAGTTTGTGCTGAAGTCTTCTATGGTTGCAGGGCCATGATCTCATTGCCATGACTGAGACATGTTGGCATAGCTCTCGTGACTGGAACACTATGATGGATGGCTATGTTCTCTTTGGGAAAGATAGTCCAGCAAGGAAAGGTGGTAGATCTGTGCTTTATGTGAGAGAGCAACTGGAATGCATCAAGCTTTCATTGGGGGTGAAGATCAAGTTGAGAGCTTGTAAGGATTAAGGGGCAGGCTAATATAGGAGACATTATTAAGTGCATTTATTACTGGCCACCTGATCAGGATGGGGAAGTTGATGAGGCCTTCTGCAGGCAGCTGAAAGCAGCATCGTGATTGCAAGCCTTAGTTCTCATGGGGGGACTTCAACCACTCTGATATCTGCTGGGAAAGCTACACAGACAGGCATGTGCAGTCTACCTCAACTTCAGCAAGGCTTTTGACACCATCTCCCACGGCATCCTCATGGACAAGCTTAGGAAGTGTGGGTTAGATGAATGGACAGTGGGGTAGATTGAAAAATGGCTGAAAGACAAAGCTCAGATGGTTGTGCTTAGTGGTACAGCATCTAGTTGGAGTCCTGTAACAAGTGGTGTTCCCCAGAGATCTGTATATATTCAATATATTCATTAATGACCTGGATGAAGGGACAGAGTTTCACCCTCAGCAAGTTCATTGATGACACAAATATGGGAGGAGTTGCTAACACACCAGAATGCTGTGCTGCCATCCAGCAAGACTTGGACAGGCTGGAGATTTGGTCAGAGAGAAACCTAATGAAATTCAGTAAGGGAAAGGATAGAGTCCTGCACTTAGGGAGGAATAACCCCAGGCACCAGTACAGGTTAGGTATGACTGGAAAGCATCTCTGTGGAAAAAGACCTGGGAGTACTGGTGGACGACAGGATGACCATGAGCCAGCAATGTGCCCTTGTGGCCAAGAAGGCCAATGGCATCCTGGGGTGCATCAAGAAAAGTGTGACCAGCAGGCTGAGGGAAGTTCTTCTGCCTCCCTACACTGCCCTGGTGAGGCCACATCTGGAGTATTGTGTTCAGTTCTGGGCTCCTCAGTTGAAGAAGGACAGGGAACTGCTGGAGAGGGTACAGAAAAGGTCTGCAAAGATGATTAGGGGACTAGAATGTCTCTCTTATGAGGAAAGATTAAGGGGCTTGGGTCTTTTTAGTCTGGAGAAGAAAAGACTGAGGAGGGATCTTACCAATGTTTAGAAATATTTAAAGGGTGGGTATGGGGAGGATGAGGCCAGTCTTTTTTTCAGTGGTGCCCAAAGACAGGACAAGAAGACAGCTTGAACATAGGAAGTTCCATCTAAACATGAAGAGGAACTTCTTTGCTTTGGGGCTGGCAAAGTACTGGAATGTGGTTCCTAGAAAGGTGGTGGAATCTCTGTCTTTGGAGATATTCAATACTTGCCTGGACATGGTCCTGTGTGATGACCTGCTCTAGGTGAGCCTGTTCTGGCAGGGGTCTTGAACTAGATGATCTCCAACCCCTATAATTCTGTAATTCTGTGATTTAATGACATTTGAGCAAAGTCATTAAAGCTACTCAGAAACAAGGCACATATGTCTCTAATGCTATATGTGCCTTTATCACATATAGCATTAGAGTCACAGTTAAGCAAGGAAAAGATTTTAGCTTATAAATCCTCATGTTTTTCTCTGGTGAAGCAGATCTACCAAAATAAATGTTAATAGTATATTTGCTGTGCTGGCAAATGTCACTACCTGGTTTAAATTATTAGTAGTAATTCCACCATTATTACCATGTGTGCCAGATGTCTCTAATCCACTTTAGCAGCCCTGAAATGTCATAGTAATCTTGTCTCATTCTGAACCTGGGTAGATAGACAAGAGTGAGTGCTGAGCCAAGGATAAGATGAGATGAAAACTTAATAGTCAGCATGATCAAACAATTTCTTCTTAATGGCATTTACAGTACTGTTTCATAATTATTTATAAGGAAAGAGATCCCATAAAAACCTTAAATCTCAAAGCTCTTATATCTGAAAGAGTAGGAATGGAAGCAGAGTATGGGATTGTTGTTGCAGAGTAAGGGCTTCTGACACCACACAAACCAATGATCCCCACATAAAGAGCACGGAGTCTAAACCACACTAGTATTATTCCAATTGTGCTTGGTGTTAAACTGCTCAAAGACACAGGACACACCTCCCAGAACTCCTGCTATCACAAATATTATCAGGCCATGTTTCATGACTCATCATGAAATCCCCAATGTGAATTATGGCCTTTCATTTCTTATTGTATAAAGTCAGTCACAGCTTCTGTTTTCCTTATCAGTATGAACAGGCAATTAAATTCTTTCTTAAGGACTCCCACGCAAGGACGGCATGCAACAGACTTCATTTGTCACCTAGCTGTGCCCAAGATGGATATGTTTCTCAGACATGTCTCTTGGACCTAATGGCTGTAGACTAGAATTTGGATCCTTTAGGTGATGGGAGTGATGGTGCTGAAGAGCTCCATATGGAAGACCATGTGAAATTTACCTTTTTATAGTGCAGAACACTGTAATCTTAATTTGTAGATTATTGAGGGCTGGAAGGAACAAATTCTTTCAGTGTAGTTACATTGCATCCCAGTAATACAAAGGATAGTAAATGTTGAGGGGAATTTTTATTCTGGTGATGTATCATCTCTCCTGAAGGCCTGTCCTGCTTTCATTTTCCTCCCTTGCATAGTATCATCTGAGGAGAGGAACACTAATTTTAAGAATGTGTGAATTACAGTCAGGAAAATACTGTAGTACATTTGAAATCAGGGTATCATGTTGAACTAAGGTAAAATTTCCTCTGGGACAATTTGAACCTGAGCTTTCTCTCATGCTTTGTTAGCAAATCAGGAATAAGAAAAGTTATGCCAGTGCAAATATTACATGAAAGATAATGCAATTAAAAAGTGATTACTTTATTTCCTAATAGGATAGCTAGTGCATTTTTAAATCTGTCTTAATCACAAGGTAAAATGAAGGGGGTTTAATGCTAGGGTGCCTTCTCACATTGTAGAAAGTTGAAGCAAAATAGTGTCTATTGCATCTTGGTCTGGCAGTTTACAAATCTTCATGCTGAGAATTAAAGAAAACTGTTTTCAAACTAAAATTGAAAGTCAACACACTTATGTGTTTTAACCAATATTTACTACTTTGGCAGATCATCAAACCGTCATTAATTCTGGCATTTACCACACAGAATTTTGCCAATAAAAAAAATAAAAACTAAGGCACCACTTAAGCAGAACGAAAGAACAAAGGAAAAAGAAAGAAAACTCCTGAAAGCTGGCAGTCCCAGTATCTGGTCTGTAAAGCATAGTTCAGATTCCTATGTTTTCACAGACAGTAAGGTTTGCTCTTTGCAGACAAGAAAGCATTGTTACCACGTAGCAGTTTCCAGAGCAATGTTAACCGCACTGTGACAGAGATCCCAAACGCAGAAATAAAAGTGCCTTTATCTACCCAGTTCTCTTGCCAGCCTTAGCTCCTGATGGGATCCCTGTCATGAGATGCCTACATGTCACTGTGTGCATGGAAAATGGTCTGAGCCACAAAACATTTATACTTCAATGAGACAAGCAGTAGGTAGCAGCAAAAAATGTCATTCTTTATAGAAAGCTAAAGTTCCAAGAAATTACACAATTTAAGGCCACACAGAAAACCAAATCCAGATCTCCACAGTTCAGTAACTGCTGCATGTTAACTGCCAGAATATCCTTTGTTCTCCCCAACCAAACTTCACCTTAGCTGGCAATAGGAGGACTTCCCATCAAATCCTAAAACATGCTTCTAATTATCATCCAGCACAACACTGATGTTGGATTCCCATGCAACTCATTCCCACTTCACATTTCTTTTAACAATCCCAGCAATTATTTTTACACTTGCATGTACACTACTCAAATATAAGAAAGTCACAACTGACTTCAGTCTCCACTTAGTGTATTTTTGTTACCTGGATTCAGACACTGTCCGTTTCAGATGAAGATAAGCTTTCTGTCATACATATCCTGGTTTTGCAGTGTTTCTAGTACAAAGGGGAAAGAAATGTTAGAGCACAAAAGCCACTGGAGTAACACAGTCCATGTGACATCCTGCAGAGGCACAGATTTAGTCTGCTTTTCACTTCCAACCTGTCTTTCTACTAAAGAGTCCTTAATAAAACTAGAAAAGCCAGAAAACATTCCTTCTCTTCAGGATGACTGGAAAGTCATCACCAGGTACTGCTGGCATCAATATCCAAGGAGAAAGACAATCTCCTACATGCTCAGTATGCCTCAGCATGTCTCAAGCTACACATGGGTGATAGGAAATCCTGTTTCAGATGACTAGAAAGGACTAGCACTACATTATTGTCTTTCTTCAATGAGCTCTTTTCACTGTTTTCTGGAAGCATGCTGCGCTCTCATCTAGAAAAGGCATTACTGATCTTCCAAGCAGGATCATCTCTTTCCATATGCCTTGGGTTCCAATACACACTCTGACTGGCAGCAGACAGTAGCTTGCCAATCACTTACACCAGCTGGATTTAGTGCCCGGACACTACATGCTGAAAGCAAATGTGAGGGCATGAAGGGACAGATGGGTGTGAAGGACATTAAATAAGAAGATTCTATAAATAAAAATCCAGAAGCTTGGGAACAGGAAGAAATCAGATAGGGTGATCAGGTTTGGGCACTGAGAGGCCTTGAAACCATCTAGCATGCTTATTTTTGTTTTAAAAGAGGAAATGATATGGAAACTCAGAGCTTCCTTCACTGGAGCTCTTCTAAGGGCAGAAAGCAAGGTGGCAGTAGCTGGTATTTAGTTTGAAGTGATTTGTCCTTCCAGTCTCCTTTTGAAACGGCTAGCTGGGATTCACAGTTCTTTCGAAGGCAAGAAAGAGAGAAGGGAAAAGATAACCTTTGCCAATAGTTTCTGTTACATTTCCTCTCACTACTAAGCCTTCCACAACTTGAATTAATTCAATTTCTTTGTCATCTTGGTCAAAACCACTGTGTTTCAAGGAAAATTCAAACCCATGCTAAAATTATACATTTAAATGTTTTTGGTACAAATTGGACTATATACAGTTGGCCCAATAGATTAACCAATAAAAAGAAACATTAAGTACTTAAGAATTTTCAATCCACAGGGAATTAAACCCAGATGATTTTCATGTGTTTTTTTCTGAGGGTTTTTTTTTCAGTAGAAATGGGATAAAGAAGAATTTAGTTTATGAATTAAAAACACAGCTTCAAATACACAGAAGTGTGTCAGTATAGAGAGATTTCTTGAACTCATACTTTCTTTGTGAGGATACTCAGAAGATCCCCCTAAAGAAAACCACTGAACTGCAGAGATTGCTTCCTTAATACAGTTTTGCATAAAGTTCAAATAATACCTTCTATCTACTTCTTGTGTTCTTTAACACAATTCTGTATGTAAAAGAGCTCACATGAGTCCGTACAATATTTTCAGTCATGGTTCAAAAGGCAACAATTCCTTGATTCTCATGGGTAGGGTGCAATTGTCTAGACCCTTGCCAAAGGAGTCAGCCCCCCTCCACAGGCGATAAATCAACCTCTGTATTCACAGCACAAGCGCTCAGATGTCCTGAAAAAGGCCAGAGGAATCTTTCCCTCAGGTGAAAGACAACATGAACTTCAAGCGTCTCAAGACAGACATCCAAGCTTTGTCCAGTAACAGCAAGGTGACAAAGCAAGTGGCCACATGCCATATGTAATAAATTGAAAATTTATGCCTTTCCCACCCAGCCAACCCCTCTTGAACACCTTTCAGATACAAAAAATTTTGACTCTTATCTGCTGCCTCATTCCCCTATTTGTTCTGCAAATTCATCTCTCAGACCTATAAACATTCTTAATATCACTCATATCTTGGTGTGCAGTGTTGACTGGTAAGGTCCTCATTTTCTCACAAATTAAACATGAAAACTGAGCACCAGGGCATATATTGAATCAAATAAAATCTAATGGCTAGTTACTGGAGGACACAAGGCTGAATTGTTGCTCCTTATTCTGCATTCCTTTACTCCTCTTGGTTTTGTTACAATATGAGTTGTCTCTTTCTACAGTCACACGTTTTTTTGTACCTCAGCTACTGTGTGAAACCACCTTTATGTTGAATTGGTCCTTTGTTTCTGTTGATCAAATCTAATTGTCATTCTCTACGCTTTTCATATCTTCACCCCTTGCAACAAAAGACCTGCAAAGCCTTGAAGAAAAAACTTTTGAATCAGAAACAAATCCTTGTTTACTTCCCCATAGCAAATAACAATACCTTTCCATAGACTTCCACTCTGCAGAAACAGAACACCACCACAGAGCTGGTCCATAACTTCAACAGTCATGCTGCTCCTCTTGCTTTGACTTCTCATTGTCAAACATGCCTGAAGAGTGAATCAAAGCTCTGTACAGGTGTACACAGTAGATATCATCCACTTTGGATGGGTCAGGATTATGCATATCCCAAAGCCACAGGCAAGACCTTTTGATACATTCAGGGAAGAAGTAGCTGTGGTAGTACTGGACATTACTTCTCTTACTGTTGTCCACACCAGTGTCCTGATGAAGAGACACACTTTGTCACAGAGATGAATTAATGTGTTATTCTGCATTTCACCTGTCCAACACAGCCCTGTAAGAAATGTTCCCACATGTGGTTTTACTACCTCTGCCTATTGTGGCCTCACTCAGCAGCAGGCACAAGAACACCACATTTTGTATGGGTAAACTCAGTACATAAGATAAAGTCTTGCTCAAGGTGGCTGTGAAAGGAGACATAATCATCAATTTAGCATAAAGCTTGCAGAATAACAGATGATATCTCATCTGGCCTAAAGCTTGTCAGTAAAAAGCCTGCCAAAGCCGTTTGGTCCACCTCAATCAAGAAGAATGAGTTTATACAAAAGAATAAGTGACTGTGTCTCTTGGGATCACAGTATTTCTAACAATGTTCTTAGAGCCTTAAAGACAAGTTTAGGGTACAGCTGTACCATATCCTTACTGCAACCAAGTCTTTCTCATACAGGAGTTGAGGCCCAGATATAATTTGTGCCTCCATCCATCAAATACCTGATACGTTAACAAATGCACAAAAGCCCCAGAACCAGCCGTCCAGAACCCTAACCAGCCATATGGACATTTGCAAATGCCATTAGCCATATTCGAGGCATAGGCTCAGCTGTGAAACTGTTGATATAAATGATATCAGAAACACACACACACACACCCCCCAAACCTAACCATGTAGAGCAGGGTATTGTGGATGGGAAAGTCATTATCCTCGGCCTGTACTATGCCATTATAAATAATTCTCCAGCCACCAGTGCCTTCAAATCAGAATGGGCTGTCTGTCCAAAAGACATACAATTTATTCAATTTGCTCTGCCTTGTCCAATTACAGATCACAGAACTGAACTCTGTTTTACAACAGCAAGTCTTACAGCCTGATGTTATGCAGTTATAAAGGCCCTGTCTTGTCTTATAGCTCCATGAATATTTGAAACATTCAGAAAGGTAATGAAATCAAAAAAGTATTCTGCATACCTCTTTGCTGAATGAAATCTAAATCATAGCAAGTTGTATCAGTGCACTGAAGAGTCCCAGTTTGAAAGAATTCAGGCTCAGCAGGCCACAAAAGTGTAAGGAATTAGGCCTGTAAGGAAAATTATGTAAAAGAAATGGCTGTATTTGCTGAGAAGACAGTTTCTGACTAGTCAGTTCTACATACATAAAACATGTTGTTCCTAGTAACAGAAAAGCAAACAACCTCCAGAAATTGCAACTGCAATTTGAGAGGGTTTTTTAAAAGCACTTAAGGTACTCTGAAATCCAGCTTCCACTGACTTCCAAGTGTGTTTGAAAATATTCACACTTGTGTCCTAGCCTTCATTCCCAGACTGCCATTTACTATCCCAGAACAGAGTCCCCAGCACAACATTGCCACTTATTTTGATAGAGGATTACAGAAGAAGAGAGTTCAGGCAGTTTTTGCCTTGAAAATGACAGTAAGACCACTTCCCTCAGCTAAATAACACCTCTACCACCACCAATAAAAAGAACATTGTAATATCTGGCAGATTCCATAGATTACATAAAAGGCATTTCATTTATAATTCCTGTATATGTAGCTGAAAAGTTACTCAACAAAGAAAGGTTCACAGGAAATTTTAATAAGCAAACAAACAACAAAGGAAACCAGGAAGATAGATATGCATTTGAAAGTAACTTCTCAAATGAAAACATCAAGTTTAGGAATCCACAGGAGCAGGTAAACCAACGTGTGAGCTAAAATATCTGTAGATACAGAAGTTCTGGAAGCAAAATGCCTCTGAAAAAAAACATAACAACGCTTTTTACATCAAACATAAGTTTCAGACAAATATGTCAACCTTATTTCTTTGCCTTACCTAGGAGAAAGTCCACAAAATCAGTAACTAGAGTCTGCAACCACCTAGCTGCACAGAAAAGATGAGGCATGTTCCCTGATACTGTTCAATGTTAAAGATCAGTAAGCAGTGGGATCTCTCTTTCCTTAAGAGAAAATTTTATCTTTACAGCATTTGAAAGGGAAATAATTTAGTATTTTAGAGCTTTCTTTCAAGCAAAATATCTTAACAATTGCTTTCCAGCCAGCAGGTTTCTATTTTCCAATTAAAAGTATCTCACATACACTTTTTGAAGAAAAAGCTGCTTTCTACATAAGGGATACACATATAGTCATCATATTTCAGTATGTACCATCAGGAAGCCAGCCTTCTTTAGCTCCCTCTCATTAAGCTTGCACAGAAGGGGCTCAGATTCCAGAACTCATAATTATTTTGGTTTTGGTCAGGAGAAACATTTCTCTATCTGGTTCAGCCACTAGCATCTGGTTGGAACTGTTGTCAGTGCATATTAAGTTCCTACTCTTCTTTATGTGCTAGCCCCTTGTCAGACCCCTCAGGACCTCACAATATCCTGGGCAGCTGAGCTGAGCAGAGGCAGCCTGTCTGGTGGCGTGGAACACAAAGCAAGTGAACTGTAGCCTCTGATGAACAACCAAGGCCTCAGTGGTCTCATATCATACGATCCCAATGGGAATAATTTGGATTTCATTTCCCTGGCTGCTGATGAAGAGGGGGAAATACCTCAACTTTTGTGTTGCAAAGTAAGATTACTTTAGGGGGAAAAGTCACTTTTCTGTGTAATGGGCCTGCTTCAGTCTTCCTCCTGATCACCATTTCAAGATTGCAAAATATTTGCTTCCTCATCCTCAGAAATTATTATTACATGGCACAGGAGTGTGGGGTAGGGATCAAAGAGTTTCTGTGGTAAACTTTGGTCAAACAACTACAAGGATGCTGGCACAGAACTATCCCAAAGCAGATTTATGCTTCTAGAGTTAGCAAAGTTTTCATACAGTAAATTAATGGCCGCTAATAGAAAATTATTATTTAACATCAGTTGTTGTTATCACAACAACAGGAGAAACAGGTTGGTTTCTTTTGGTAGCATCACATTTAGTAGCCTGCAAAGAATTACCCAAGAACACCAGTATTCCTTTAGCAGGCTTACTTCACTCCAGCAGTTCATGGTACTTGGCAAACTTGCTTCTCTGAGGTCCATTTTTTGCTATATTTTATGGGTGACTTCTCAGATGAACAAGCTGAAGCACAGATAGTAGAAGGGTTGCATTTTTTCCAGAGATGATTACCAAGTGAAAGCCGATAAAGGCAGGATAAGGAAACGTTTCATGATGTGGTTCATCCAAATATCTCAAGTCAAGTTCAGTCGGGACAGTTAGCTTCAAAACAGGAAAGGCAAGATGAAACTGCTCCTGTTAAACTTTGCTGTAAGGCATTTGCTGTTCAAAGTTGCTGTTTTGGCAAATGAAGGCATCCCAAGAATAAATTTAAGAACATAAAAAAAAAAACAACACAGATATTAGTAATTTATAGTAGTCTTGAGCCACAACCATTTTCTAACTTTACTATGATCAAGGAAGTTGTTAACATTTAAAAATACCAGCTCTGAAGGGAAGACCTGTATCTCTCTTGCATCTCTGTCCTTGTTATATGTATGCTCGGAGTTGGTTCTTTATGAACTGCTCTGCAAAAGAACAGGGAATAATCTGTTTGATTTTTGAATTTACATAAAAAATAAAAAGTGAATTCTAGGTGACACAATTCTAGGTGACACAATTCTAGGTGACTAAGGGGCCACATATGTCAGCCCTTCATGAAATCTCCTGCCTAGAGAAACATGTGAACATGTTATGAAAGTGGGATGATATGTAGTATGACAAATTATATATGTGCCTCTGAAATACTTTCATGCCTCTCCTTGCAGACCAGGATTTATCCCACCAGTTCCTTTCTATATCTAATTCTGCATATCTGTGTAGACAAGACTTCTGTGAGACTAGTACTGCCAACAATGGAAATATAGGTCTAATAAGTCACAGAAGAGCAAGGTAGGAGATCATTAAACTCTCCTGCAGCCCTAGATAAAGCTCCGTGTCCCTAGACCTGAAGTTACTTATATTGTAAGACTTCGGCACAGGAACACATAATACAGGAAAAAAAGAAAAAAATCTAAGATTTTGAGCTCACTACAGGAACTGCATGGACAACCTCCACTTTACATCAAGTAGTTAAACACGTACAAAAATAGAAAAACTCAAGCACCGATAATTCCTTTCAAAGTTTTTAAGAAATATAATTACCATAGTCCCATTGAGATGAAAACATAAATAGGAAGCAGATTATTTATCATCTGTTTTTCTCACTTGGTCTGGTTAGCAAAACAAAACTGATCATAGTGCACACAAAACTAGGAAATATTGTAATCAAGTAAATCATATTATAAAAGAACCTTGAATACATGTAATTCAGCCAGGTTATTCACAACCTGTTCCAAAAATATTGTATTAGTTCCCCTTTAGAGTCCCCATGCAATACATTAGTTAGTGCAAAAATCCAAAAGTTGATTATTTGGAATCTGACGTGAAACTTTCCTATAAAATAGTAATTTCAGAAACTGTTCTCATGGTGCTATGGAACATAACAACAGCAATTATACAGCACATCAATTTGTTCAGCATTACATAACAAATAGTGGCTTAGAAAATGTGTTTGTTGAAAACAAAGTATTTTGAAACCAGCTTGTCACATATCTTACCAAAACCATAGTAAGCTGCAAAAGAGACTTTCTTGCTCCACAATTGTATGACATTTAAAAAAACACTTTAATCTTGTTGACTTTGTGAAGCAGATTTGTCAAAACATGTCTGCTTTCTTCCCACTGAAATATGAGTGGGCACCCAAGACAAAATAAGATAAGAGAGTTTGAGCTCATCTGAGATTTCCAACAGTGAATCCTTCATTGACTTCAACAGAAGTGGGACTTCCCCCTAATCTGAGTTTGCAATTTAGGCACTGAGTAAGAAGACTACCTCAAGTATGTCTCTTCATGTTAATAAGCCTCCCATTCTATGTCCACACACTGCATCCCACCACTTCAGGTTGCAGACTCACAGCTGGAAAGTGTCTGTCTTTGCTGGCACTATGCAATGCTGCAGTTTGCTGCAACATGCATAGTTGATGGGTACCCAAAGGCAACTAGTTGATAATTTGGTGTTTCAATTATTGTAACCCACCTTCCTGTTCTTTAACTCCAGCTCTGTGATACTGCATTGTTTATGAAATGTGCTAAGGGATGCCAACAATTTCCAGACAATATTATTCCTTATTGTGTAAAATAATGATGAATTATTATTCTTTAACACAGCTTTTAAGTGTGTTAATATTCCTTAAAGAAAACAAAATAAAAATAAGAAAAAAAACACCCCCCCAAAAAATAAAAAATAAAAAAAAAAACGAACAAAAAACCCCCACCAAAACAACAACACCAAAACCACGAAAACAAACAACAAAACACACACAAAAAAAAATAATAAAAAAAAAGAGAATCTCAACAAAAAATGCACCAGAAAAAGGATGTTTGTCTTCAGCAAGTTTTCATGATACAACATTCAGAAATGTAGTCTGCAAGACAGTATTCGTTCATAGCATGGGAGGCTGTGGCCCAGAAGTGACAAGAGATTTTGTGGGAATGGAGATCAAAGCAGTTTCCATTTCAGAGCACAAGAGAATGAGGCATTGTGATTTATGACTGAAGTATCAACAATTACATCCCTTTCACAGCAGAACCCAGTATGTATCCTACTGAAATTGGTGAATACTCCATTAACATCCATAGCTCAGGTATGAGAAAAGTCAGACTTTTTACTGAACAAGTACAAAATATGTGATATACCCCTGGTAGCTTACTGGCTCACTCAACTGTGATGCCCTCAAGGTGAAGGCTCTCTATTTTGATTGGAAAGGGGAAAACAGAGAGTTCTTTGCCTTTGTAACAACACAACATCAGCTGCCACAGTTCTTTTCTCCGTGAGTGTCAAATCTGCCCCACGCAAATTGAGAAAGCAAAAACTGGAGAGATCTTGACATCTTACGTCTTTCTACATGATTTTAAATGCCCCACTTACAGTGTAAGTTGTATCAACAGCAAGCTGGAGTGTTATCAGCCCAGGCTGCTACTGTTCTCAGCCTAGCCAGCCATGAGTATCTATTTGTTCCTTACTGATATCCTATTATATTGGCATAATACGGGCCAGCTTCTCTAATATTTACCTTGTTATCATCTATGTACATCTCTTCATGTCTTTGTTTGCCTTCCTCTGGGTAAATTTGTACAGTGTTCCCATGGTATTTAGCCCTTCCTCTCTGAAAGCACACTGTGCTCTAGAAGCAAGCATGCAGAGTGCACCAGGACCTCGACCTGTTCCAGAGGAGATCAAAACATTTCACCATGGGTCCCTCATCCTCTCCCTGCAGCCCTCAGGTAATAATTTCCCCAGGATCTGTAAGTCTCAAACATGTTTAACCATGGAGATCTCACTCCACCACAATAATCCTGTTAATAGCATACCACTGGCATGCATATGCTAGATGGCACAAAGCCCTCTGGGCTAACAGTGAAGTACAGCAGGAATGGAGAGAGATAAACCTGCCGTGTCTCAGCTATACTATCTACAAGGAATGCTCCCTATCATGCACACTCCACACCCAGCTTTCCTCTCCAAAGGAACTTGTTGGTTTGTTTAAAAAAAAAAAAAAAAAGCCCAACAATATGTTTACATTACATTTATATGAGTTACCAAGGGACTGGGACCCAGTAAAGTAATGGATAACCAGGGTATCTGATGGAGGGTTGTTACAAAAAATGTATGGTTATAAGGAGGATGTAACCAGTTCATGATTCATCATGACAATTTTTTTTCAAGTTTGAGATTCTGGTCTTCAGCCCAGGAATCACAAAACTTTCCTGCCACCTTCAGCAGGTTAACTCTCTGATACTGACATATTTTGGTGTGAAATGCAGAACCATGTGTGGTGGAAAGAGGGAGAAGTATGGAGCTGTAATATCTACAGACAAAAACCAAAGTAACTAATTCTCAGCTATATACCATTAAGAAAATTGTGTGAAATTAAAGAATGCAAATTACTGCCAGTTCTGCACATTCATTTAGTAAAATGTGCCTGGATTAGTTGCATTCATTCAAAATACTGAATCATCTAATCACAAGTTGAGAGAGGAAGTATTAAAAAAAAAAAAAAGGCCTAAATTCAGACAGTCCTTGAAAACACTGGAATACGTATTAGACACAGATGATCCAATTCAGGAAAACTTTTTGAAAATCTTCTCAGTTTGAAGATTAGCTGATGATCTGAAAAACTTTATTAAGACTCTAAAATGTACTGTGAATTAGCATTTAATTTCAGCTGGAGGGTTGTGTCTACAAATTGTTGGTATATGGCCATTTACTGGCAGAGATACTGGCAAAAGAAAACTAACTCTTGTGATACATCCAGTTTTGCTGTATCAGGGAAACCAGACAAGACAGCTGAACACACGATTTTTGCCGCCATATAGAACTGACTTGTTGCACATTTGGTGTTCATCAACTGCTAAAAGAGCTCCACATATCTCTAAGAGAAAATATTTGCTTTCTTATAAAGAAGAATTTCTGTTTATGTCAACTATTATTTTCTTTTTGATGGTCTGATTCAACAGCTCCCATTAAGGACACAGCTTATTTTGATAAGGCACAGTTCTGTGCCAATCTCCATGTGTTAGTGGTCAGGCAAACTCATAAGAATGTACCTAGGTGCTTCCTTTAAGGAATTCCTTTCTAAATCAGAGCTTCCAATCACAAGGGAATTCGGAGGTGTCGAGCACATCTGCAAACCCAACTGGTTGGGCATGCACTTAACAAAGACCCAAAGCACACATTCTAAGCCTGTTCAGCAGTTTAACTGTATTCATTGAAAGACCTCAGCAGGCAAAAAAAGGGTGGACTTGACTGTATGTTAATGATTGGGACTGTAACTAAGCTGCTGAATGGTAGTAATAATCAGACATCTAAATCACCTGTGCTCAGTCCTGAGGGGGTAAAACATTATTGGCATTTTGCCTTTGCATTTTTTGTCTGGTCCAGAAACAGCACTAAGAATCCTGCCATCAGGTCACTCAGTTATTTCAACTGGAGAATTGGCCCCATGTACTTGTCCTGTGAACTGTCCCATGGGAAATGTTCACAGCTCCTTCTGTCCCATTCTCCCACAGCAATTTTATCCATCTCTTTTAAAATTCTGGGCTGCAAGCACAGACACAGAACAGAGAAGGTCTGTCTGCAAAGGCAACAGTTGGTGAAACATGGTTCAGCAACAGAGCAGCTATTCTGCTTCACCTTTTATTTGTCATGAAGTTTTGTTGGAGCCAGGTACTTTCAGAAAAAAAAAAATCTGGTCTTACTTCTAGTTCTCAGTTCATAAGGAGAAACACTTTAAAAGTCCTTTAAAAGGACTAAACACTTATTTGCCACAAAAAAAATAATTTCTTGTTCCCAGTTAACTGTAAGACAAAAGTTTAGAGCCATGGGCAGCTGTGAATTTGCAGATATATTCAATATACATGTGAATAAAAGTCTTGAAATGTTT